>CASHTH010004459.1:0-88726 GCA_030341885.1 Geodia barretti
CTTTCACCCGTGGTCGTCCCTATATAGAGATGCTACCGCGCTCTGAGACTCACCGGAGGGAGTGAATAAAGGAACATATAGGGCGAGATCATGCCAGGCCAACACACCTCAAACGCTTTAATATCCGGTCTATATCGCCAGTCACCCTGCCTCCTCCGGCAAGGATATCTCCAAGGGGCCCCACAGTCTCCATCCGTCTCTACTGGCTCAGGGGAACCAACAACAGACCAAGACAAATGTACTGTGACATGGAGAGGAGCTGCAAAGGTGTAGATGAGGCGATGAGGGTGGCCTCCATCGACATGAATGATACTAGCAGTACCTGTCATCTGGTCTGAGGACCCTCACATCCTCGCAGACTGTTGTCGACAACTGTTTGAAGCTGGATGTTCTTCGGTTGTGCTGTCAGTACAGGGAGTAGAGTACTCTCAAGTGTGTGGCAAGATTATTGGATACCAGGACAAAACTCCAGATGCTTTTGCTTTCAGTGAAGGAACAATTGATTCACACTATATGGATGGCATTAGCCTAACTCACGGGAAAATAACACGATAGCACATTTCGACATTTGCCGCAGCACTCCACGAAGACTATTCTTTTCTGATTGATATATGTCCCTGCATCAATACAAGCATTACTCCACCTCCTGCAGTGCCTCCCTTTGTGGAAGCGACTACTTCTGTGACACTGGTAGTCGGAACTACCGCGATTTCATCTTCTATGGAGACGATCCTCTCTGGGATGGTGCTGGATGTGGGGAGTACAACACCTGCTGTGACTGGAACTCTCCGCCATGGTTCAGGAAAGCGCTCTCTCATTCAACCAGTGATGATATTGGGATGAGGCTGTGTACTAGTGCATCCCGAACGAATGAAGACATTAATTTTGAGACTCTGGAGATCTATGTCCAGTGACTGAATCGCTCACCGTAATCCAGACTTTTGTAGCCAATCAATGACTAAAATTTAGTTAGTTGTAGAGTTGAAAATTGTTGCTAACCTCTGTCACATACATGTAGCTGCTATAAGGCAGGTACTAGTACCATTGCTTGAACAGTTAGTAGAGCTACTGTTTCTAATGAAAAGCACTGAAGTGCAAACCCTTGGCGAACTGCGCATATGCGTAGTGTACCGCTGTTGGGTTGGGCTATTTTTTTGGTTTCCAAACGCTTGATCAAAATACTGCAAAGTACAATAATAATGATTAAATACTAGCTATATAAAAAGCAAAACAAACAAAACGCAAAAACCAAAAAAACCAAAAAAAACAACAACAACAACAACAACAAATATATACTCAGGGACGTTAAGGCGCGTCCCGAAATAATTCTACGCGCACTTTACGCACAACGTTACGTATACTTTTTTTAATTTTTTTTTATATTTATTTATTTTTTTTATGGCTTCGTCTTTACAAAGAAAAGAAAAAGAAGAAAAAAAACAACGTACATACATGTAGCTAAACTACAAGATCAACAACAAGAAACACACAAAAGAAACAACAAACACGCAAAACAACACAGATCAAATAACCCATCCAGAGAGGGGGCAATTTGGGACTGCGGTGAATCCAGGCAGAATCATTCCCTCCAGAGAGATATTGCGAGTCTTTGGTAAAGATGACGAGTAGATTCGACCGAGAGATCCCCAAACGCTGACCCAAAAGACGGCCCAGGCTGGAGATGGTGTCAGCATACATATCACTCACGCCACCTAGGGACTCTATGGCGAGAGGGATGAAACTGATGCCAACGGCCTGGCAGGCTGCACCGTGAGAAGCAAACTTTCTCTCCTCAGCAACTAAAAGGGCATGGCCCTGATTTTCTGCAGCACCCCGACGGTTGATTGCTGTAGTGTAGAGATGACGGTGATGTCCAGGGCGGCAGGCGGCCTCTTTTCCAGCAGGGGAGATAGATGTCAGCGGGCCTGCTGCGGTGCCGGGGACCAGAGAGGGGACTTCCCTTCGGGGCGCCAAGCAGCTGACTGAGCTGCTGAAAAAACTGCATCCCGAAGGGAGTTATGTCGGAGGATTCTGTCGCAGTTTCCCTCCGCAACCCACTTGATGGTCCCCCAAAGGAGTCAGCCGGGACATGACAAACAGGACACCTAATACCCTCCTCGAACATGTGGAGGCCCAGCCAGTACTGCAAGCAGAATCGGAATTCCCGGTCTGGAAGGTGGAGGCCCCGGGCAGAGGACGGGATGACGTTCAGCCATCCCCGGCATGACGAATGGCGGACGAAAGGGCCAGGGCTTTGGAGTCGAATGTTTGGAGCTGAGGCCAACAGGGTGTCAAAGGATGCCTCATCTATAGCACAACAGAGGCTGTGTTGACTGTGGGGAACATCGATATCCTGGATGGACACCCAATCAGGTCCTAGCTGAAGCCAGGGCCAAGACCTAATGGTGTCAGGGAGGTGGACAGGGGGGTTGGCGGCGTGCCCCAGGATCCTTGAAATTAGGGGTCTGCTTTGAAGGAAGGAAGCAATATAGGCAGCAGGTGCATGTAAGAGGCCTGACGAACATTCAGCCCCCCTAGGACGAAGGGAGAGGCTTTGGCCCAGGACCAATCGGGTAGAGGGCCCCCACGAGATCAGAGAGGGCATCACGCATAATGCGGTCGAAAGACCCTAGAGCCTCTTGAATGAGGGCGGGGGGACAGGTGCGAAGAACATAGGCAACCTTGGGTAGAGCCAGACAGGAACGGAGTAGGGCGGTCTCCATCTGAGAGTCCTCGAGGTCTGCGGTTTAGAGAGGGTATCAACGGTTTGCTCACCCTCTTGGAGAAGATGTCCTCACAGAAACTGGTTGGACCAACTGGGGATCCCAGCAAGTAAAGCCATCTGACGAGGTGGGGATGCCGCGGAGAATGGGATGGGTGATGGAGGAGTTATCCGGAGCATGGATGAACGATTTGCCCCGATTCAGGAATAGTCCCCCGTGGAGGACCTTCAGCTTCGATGATGGCGAGAGCCGCAGCGAGATCCTGTTGGGTGCCACAAAGGTACCATCATCGAGGTACCAAACGTTAATAAGGAGGCCAGGGACGGACTCTCTAATCTTCTCAACGATAGGGTGGAGGACAAGGGCGAACCCCAGAGGACCGAGGGGATCACCCTGTTGAACACCACAGCAACTGGGGATGGTTTTGGGTTTTCCAGGAGGAGGTTGGGCTGAAAGCCATATGAGCATTCCATCCAGGACGAAATGGTGGGGATTCGGGTCCTCACTTCATGGAACAATGCGGTCCGGTCCCACTGAATTGAAGGCATTTGAAAAGTCCACAGGAGAGTGAAACGGTGATCGGCTGGGATGCTGGGGCTTTCGTGGATGTTCATGACTGAGTGGAGGATGGCTTCACAGCCAGCCGGGAGGCCAACACCCACTTGCAGGGGCGAAAGAATTTGCAGAGCATCCGGGAGGACAGCCCTGGCAGCACACTTGGAGGTAAGTCTGCGGAGAACCTCACGACCGCTATCGGCCGTAGACCACCCCCCTTTTTCAGACAAGGCAGCAGGGAGGCGCCACATAGATGAGGGATGACAGCATGGGGAAGCTTGCCGGCACATAAAAGGTTAACCACCCTGAGAGGCACAGGAGAGTGTGGTTTGGCACGATTAGGGGAGGGACAAAACACAGCTTCCTTGAGGTGATTGGCGCGGAGGCCGGAAGGGCCTGGGGCAGATCCGGCAGGAAAAGATCTAAGAGCACCTACCAGCTGCTCCACAGACACTACGATAGGATTAGGGGGAGGGGTCTCAGAATGGTGGGAGGGTCGACACTGGGATGTTTTTCCAGCATTTCGTTAAAAACATCGGACGATGCGAGGGCGAGCCCCATGGATGTGAGGGACTGAATAGCCTTCCTATACTGGCCGTCTTCCACGGCACGCCGGGCACGAGTAGCATGTGCTGCGGCGACGAGACTCGGCAGGATAGAGGTTTCGACTTAGATCGAACTGAGCGAGCACTGAGGCCCCTAACACTGGCGGTAGTATCAGACCACAGACCCGACAGATCACCATCCTTCCACCTCTGATCCGAGACTGGACCAGTTTGAGGGTGGCACGCCAGTGGGACCGGCCTCCTCTGGGGGATTAGCTAATACACATTTGGGTAACATGAAAAGCTTACACCAGGGACCGATCAGCAAAGGGTTTCCCACCACCTCAGAGAGCACGTCACCTAGGAGTAGGGACCAAGGTCTCTAATGGCCTTGGGGACATGTTGAAGGGTTGGAACTCTCAGGCGCAGTACCGAATCCAGAGGGGGGAGGGGACTTGGGTGACCTCCGTCACGGAGAGAGGATGACTGACAGGAGAAAGTGGGCGCCAGGGTGGAGGAAGAGGTCGAGGTTGAGCCGGAGACGCGCGCGGTGGGAAGGGAGGATTAGTGGGCACTGCCGGGCACACTGCGAGGGGCCACATCGTTGACGATGCGGACTGCGTCTGCGGTGGAACGGAGGACGAGAGGGCGGGAGCCGGAGGACAAGGGCTGATGAGTTCGAAGGCACGGGTGGGTGACGGCGGGCGTCGGAGGACACGGAGGAACTGGAAGGCCGGACCCCGGACGAGGCAGAGGCAGCAGAGGAGGGAGGTGTGGATGTGTGAGAGTGAGATTGTTTCTTGCCACGTTCCGCCCCTGTTCTGACATTTTCCTTGGTCCTCCCGGCAAACACACGAGCAGGGCTTACAGCTCTTGGTACAGGCACAGCGAACACACTTGGCGGTTCTGTTGCACTTACAGCACCGCCGGGAGGGAGCCGACATATCAGCTCGCGTATCTAATTTTGCGTATGTACGTAGAAATTTTAAAACATAATGCGCGCGCGCCGGCGCTTACACGTACGTGTGTGGGGGGGGGTCGATCGATCGGGTGTGTACATGTACCTAAAACTATGCCTAATGTTTTTTCTACTGTTATGAATATAGAAAAAGCGCAGACTGACGCATCTCTAGCTCTGTCATGTCAGCTGGTTGAGTTTTACCGCCGCGCGCATGGCTGGAGGGCGCATGCGCACAATGTTCTCACCTTTGACCTCAGATTCGTTCTTAGAGACGCAGCAATCGCGCTGTACGATTAACTAAAACCGGGCAACGGTAAGTGGAGAGCAGTGAAGGAGCTATAGCTCTGCCTTCGTAAGACAGCTGACGGATAGCTCTTTCACCTACTCGGATTGGAACGGTCGGCTCTTACGTTTAGCGGAGGTATGAGTCATTTGCCACGCCATAATTGTAGCCGGTAACCTGAAAGCCATCATAAGACGGCTACGGGAAGGTTTCGTAAGTTCCCATTCAAAACATAATGACTTCGCTACTTGTTTTACTGTTTGACGTAAGTGAAATATTCCTTCGTTGGCTAGTTCCTTACCGTTGCTAGTCTAAACAAATAACGTAAAATACGGACGGTACACGCCCACTATGGATCACGTGACCTTGTTTGTGGGTGTGGTCGATGTTTGTTGTTGTTTACAAACACTTGTTCAGGTTTGATGTGTGTAACCCCTTTAGTTTTGGAGATACAGCATTTGGGTGTTTCCAGTGCTGGGACGTGCCAATGCCCCTGAGTATATCTAAATGATCCCATCAGTCCAAGCTGTGAGTGGAAAAAGAGACAAACCAACTATCCTTAATACTTTGTGTTGACAGTTGTGCTGTATAGTTATTCTCTACTTTGCTCCATGTAATCACTACCCAGCAGATGGTTTTGGTTGTTACATCATCCTTAGACTGTTGTGCAATGTTTCCGAATGTTCCATGTGCTCCACGTGGTCACCCATATACTGAAAAGCCAGATCATCTGATTAAATGCTCATAAACTCCTTACTAATGATCTGTGCCTGCTCATAGTATATACTCTCCTTCAGGATTATTCATGGACAAAGCTAAATAATTGAACACATTATAATAATCAAGTTCTGTAAGTGATAAGGTAGGCTGGATATGCTTTCTCGTGGTCATAAACAACATAAATCTCACTCCCACCAGTGGTTGCTCTTATAGTGTCGTATCGCTCCTTTGTACTCCCTGATTTCAGTGGGGGAACACTCAGTTTTTCCCGTTTGTTCATGAACTTGCTTTCACCTGTCACTACACTAGCCAAGATCAGCTGTTTAGAGCCTCCAGACAGGCGGTAAGCATAGCCATTATCAGAGTAGCGGGCTTTCACGGCGAAATAGCTTCCCTGACCCCACAGGCACTCACTAGAGCCAAAACGAAAGTCGAATCCTTTCTCAGATTCGTAAATCACGCTTGGATGGTTTGATTTTGTCCCGTGAAAGAGTTCCTTTTCATTGATGTCCCTTCCTTCCATCCTCCTCTGTATGACCCGACGGAAAAAGGTGTACTTCTGCCAGAGGTGCTTGTTTTGTATCCGTTGAATGGTCTCTATTCTTACACTTGTCAGGCTCTCCTTCATCATTTCTTCAATGTGTGTCCACTCTGAAGTCCCCTTCTCAACTGGGCACAGTTGTACGTCGCTGGTTTGCGGTACCCAATGTGGTGGAGTCACGGACTGATCACGGGGTATGTCACTCTCCGACATTATCTTGACTGTTTCCTCCAGAAGAAGTCTGGCGACATCACTCACACTTTCCTTTGTCCCCGAGAGTTTCAATACTTGCTGGTCCGCGCCATAGACACACTGGACACAGTACTGTCTTGCAATGGTCGTGAGAAGCAATTGAGTGACTTTGCCCTGGATTTTAGTCGGGATTTTCAGCTCCTCTGTACTTATCTTGTCTCGGAGAATCTGACGGAAGTCTTGTTCTGCCGGAGCTAATTTCTCTGGCAGGCCCCTCACTCTGATCGTTACTGTAGGAGTAAGGCTTGATGGGTCAACTTCTGGTCGCCTCTGAATTATGGAATGCTCTCCTGTTGTGCTGTACGCCCGCATGGGGGTTGAGTGGAAATCCACCACACACTGCTCCCCTTCAATCGTGATGAATCCAGGGGCACCCTGCTGGAAAATTGACTCTATGATGGTGCTGATGCTCTCTTGCAGTGGCTTGTAGTCAAAGTCATCATCCATGTAGTGACACCACACCGGTTCCTTTATTAGGCTGTAGACCTGCCCTTCAAGAGTTTGATCAGTGATAGTCATTTGTAAAAAGTCTACGACGTACACGTGTGAGTTGTATGTGAAGCTACAGGTTGGCTTCCTCTCAGTGTATGCAATGTTGATCTTCTTGTTGATCACTTCTTCGAGTCCTATAAATTCGCCTGTTGTTGTGTTTCTCACCTTCCAGAAGTAACCAAGTCTAGTCTCCACAAAACTCTGTACTTGAGAGAGGCAGACGGGGCCCTTTATTTCTGCCAACTTGGCTTTTAGTGACTGAGAGCACTCTGTGAGACTCATCTGACAGTTGACGCCCATTACAGCAAAGTCAACAGCATTTCGTTTCTCAACTGATTGCAAGGACAAGACCGTATCAGACCCGGCAAGACATGGTAGGAAGGCACAGCTCATGGTGAAAGTCGCACAAGAAATGCTGGCTTGAACACACTTTTCAAGGTCAATAATTTTGTTCCTTGCTTGTTGGACACTCCTCATCTCACCGGTGATACTTAGGGCTACACCTTCCACCTCATCCCCTCTCAATGAGACTCCATACTTCTCCCGAAGAGCCTCGAGCTCTCTTCCGTGCTTGGAGAACAGGACTCTCTTGCTTGTGAGGTGCGAGCACTCGACCGTCTCCGAGACTTGAGGCTTTTTCTTGGAGACTGTTGGCCGTGGAGATGGTGGCTTTGCTGGTGTCTGCTGTGGAGATGGTGGCACTGCTGGTGTCTGCATTTGAGGTATAGGTGAAGTACAACGTGCAAGCGCCTGCTGAAAAGGATTGCCTCCGGAATCGTCTTTGAAAAGACTTCCTCTTTCTGCTGTGCTACTGGGACTTACTACTGGATCCTTAGTGGGTGATCTTGAAAGTGAAGTTGCAGGTGCAGTTTGTGTGTGTCGAATTGAAGGCTGGGGAATTGCACTCACTCTGTTTTCCTCAGTTTCAGATACTATGCTTTTCCATCTGCCTACCCTATCACTGGGACTTACCGGACCATGTGTGCTCTTCAACTGTGTTGAAGCTGCAGGAAGCGTTTTTGCTCGTTTCATTTTAACAAAGGGATCTGTGAAATTTGCACTGCCTCTTTTTCAGACCGTCTCTGTGTTTCCCTTTCAATTATTGTGGATGCTTCAGACAATGTGACTCGTTGCGTCTCGGACTGACTGAGGGAGAGTGGTTGTGTAGAGCGTTCCCGTGGTTGAGTAGCCTTATGTTCCCGTGGTGTACGAACTATAAGCTCCCTCGGAAGAGTTGTATTGACATTTACAAGCCTTGAAGGACTTATTTTAGTCTCGTGTTTCTTGCATTGAGTGGGACGTGGTATTGCTGCTGGTAAACTGTGGGGTGATACACACGTGTGCCCAGGCCCTGACACAGTGGTGGACACATTGCTAATTTCCGTAGTACTCTTAGTACTTTCACCTTGGAGAGTGTTTAAAGGCACAGGGTGGCCTGAGGATGTCACTGGGAGGGTGGACAGCATTGATCTATGGGCAGAGGACAAGTCAAGCCCACAACGAACTGGCTGAAACAAGCTCTGTGAGTCAGAAGGCAGCATGGGAAGGTTTTTCATGGCAATCGCACCAGGCTGAACTGCTGGGACAGTAGTGGGAAGTCCTGTGTTCACATTATCTGACAGCTTGAAGCTAAACCTTCTTGGCAAGTCTGAACTTCGAATTTGTGCCTCTTCCTCCACCTCATTAATGTATTGCTCTGTACATTTTTGACTGTAAGGTTTAGGCTGGCTTGCCCTAACTGTGTGGCCATCTAGGACCATTCCATTTAACACCCTCTGAGCCGGAATGGCATCACTACTTCTGATGTTCACCCAGGCATAGTTTGTGGAAGCACCCTTTACTTTAACTAGTTTCAGGCTAGAGAAACCTGCAAGGTTATGGCAGTTCTCAAGAAGACTCGTCTCATCTATGGAGGGTGGGATGTTGGTTAGCTTGATTGAATGTACATCTCCTTTGACTTCAACAGTGCTAGTAGCGCTAGTAGTTACTGTACCACTAACACAACGATGAGAAGGCAATGGCGGCGAGACGAGTCTCACACGTAAAGCACTACCATCAATGGTCTCTCCATTCATCTCTCTGCAAGCAGCCTCAGCTGCTTCACGAGTGTTAAAGTAGATGCACACCGTTCCTTCCTCTCTGTCCACGCCGGATATCGGGCCGTAGCTACTGAACGTACTCTCAAACCAAGACGTTTGTACGGAGTGCAAGAGTCCTGTGATTTGGATGGCGAAACTCTCGCCCTTTGGAACTCCTTCGAGGCTGGCAGGGTCGAATCTGGCCCAATGAAGGTTTTATAAAGGTAAAATACTTACAATGGTGTCGCGAAATCTGTGCTTACCTTCTTTTCGAGGCCATTTTTGACGCAAGGACAATTCCAAAAAGTAAGCGAAGCCTGAGAGTAAGATGACAGCCGCGCCCTCTTTTGGGAACCGCATGCGCGTATAAACGGTACCTTTACGTCAACGCGCATGCGCAAGTGTCTTTATACAGGCATGCAAAACGATTTCTACTGACACAAAAGTATACACATAACAGGTGACATATAGAATATATTATAGCTATGATGATGCAGAATTGAAGTGTGATGTAAAAACTGCAAAAGAGAAAGAGAGAAAAGAGCCAGTTAGATATAATATTATACTACAGTATTGCAGGCTACACCGAACTATACTTGTAGCTTTACATTGGGGGAAAATTCTGTTATGTCGCAGAGAAAGCTTTCACACTCAAAAAATGTTCGCATATGTTTAATTTTTCTCTCCTATAAAAGTTTCCTGTGGGATCAGTTTGCACAGCAAGCAACATTATTAATGTGTTCCACCCTATATACCTCCAGCATTGAAACCCAGTACAATGTGTTTACTATAGACCCTGAGTGCAGACCCTTACCGTAGGCAGTGGCAGCCATGTGGAGACAGTAGACAGACAGATCAGAGAGAGAGAGAATAGGGAGAGAAGGAGAATAGTCGTCAAACTGTCACTTCTGCCATTGCTACTTCGCCCGGGGACAGTAACCCGTTAGACAGTCTGTGCTGCTGGTTCTGAGAGTGGAGAGGGTTAACGTGACTCCCGGGAGTCTGAAATGAAGCGGTTGCAGGAATGGCACCAGTGGCCGGGCCCTGGTTACCACCATTGACTGCGTGAGGATGGTGATTCTGGGGGGGGGGTAGATGAATAGGGAGTGTAAAAAGGGGAAGGAAGGGAGAGTTATTGGTAAGGGGAAGAACATTGTTGGTGAAATTGCTAAGTCATAGATGAGACCAGGCCCAGCCAGACCATCCAGTACATATTAACTACGAGGTAGAAAGCCAAAGGCACCACAAACAAGTTAACTACACCCAGGACAGCTCTTTTTTTTTCCAAAAAAAAGAGCTGCCCTAGGTGGGATAAACCCACGATACTCTGCATGCAGTCTGGGCATTATGTGCTCCTTGCCTAATGCAAGGCTTAATGCAAGTTTGTGGTATTTTACAGGGGAAAAAGTGTACATATGCCATCACATAACAGCAGTGTCAGCCATAAAGAGGCTCGTGATTGTAAACCTACACAAGCAGGGTGATCTGCATTACCCGTGCAATTGTAAAGTTTTTGTGTAAATAAACTTGACCCAGTAATTGTGTACCTGTGGTCGAGGGAAGAGGTTGTCGTCTGTAGGGTCCAGTTCCTCATAGACCGGCATACACTGCATCTCATTTATGGGTCTGCTGGTGTTGGTGACTGTCCTTACTGCTCCTCCTCTCCCCTCTGACTCCAGGTAAGGCCTTGTCTTGTAGTGCATGTACCTTCAGAGGGAGAGAGAGAGATGGAGGAAGGAGACACAAGAGTATCAACCTTGTGGACTTACACGTGAACTTAGAAGGTCTGCAGGCCATCCAACATTTGGCATGTACGCATGCACTATGTATGGATCTACACATGAAGTAAGTGTACGTATGTATGTTTGTTGGATATCCCTAGGCAACCGACATGTATGAAGCTAGGTACTGGGGGGTTTTATCAGCCTATACAATCCTACATGTGCAAGCAGGGTTCATACATGTCATTTGCCTAGGGATATCCAACAAATCTGTTGCAGTACCCAGACAGGACAGCATTCGCCCATACAGGGCTCATGCTGTCCTGTCTGGGCACTGCAACATATAGGTACAAACCTCGGTTTCTTAGGAGAGCAGAGAATATTCCAGCAGTTCATACAACAACCCATGTTATAGGGATTGTGTGCATTCCTAAACTTTCCAGTCACCTGCAAAGAAAACATCACATGTAAAGCATGCCAGCAGCACACTATTATGTGGGAAGATTACTACAGTAGCAGGAAATTGGCATGTGACTCATCTTCCATTGAGTGGTAGAGTGTAGTAGGCTTCGTGAGGTGGAGGTACACAAATACCCATTACCGGTGTACGTTAAAATGCAACACATTTTGGCAAGTGAAGGCTATAAAAACATATTACCAGGCAGGCTCGCTTCACTCGTGAATTATGAAGTAATTTGTCATTACTGTAGTTTGTGAATACACATGATAGGTAGAGGGGAGAGAGAAGGGAGTCAAAACGTTACGTGTTCGTTGGTAGTTCGGCCCAAGCCCACTAGACCGATGTGGAACCCAGCAAGACCCACGACGGGGATGAACACCAACACTCCCAAAAACAGGAGGACAAATCTGACAGAACCTGAGTCAAGGACTCATACATACTTGGGCAGACACCACAGCTTAGTTTAAAACATCAAAACACCGACAACAAAGGGACTGTGGCCACATGAAAAGCCACTCAGTCAGCACAGCTACATCCCTATACTACAGCTAATAAAGCCACACACATTCATGCTTTTCAGGCAGAGAGCCTAGTTTGCAGACAACCTACAAAACTACAAAATGTGTACACAAAATTCTCCTCCTCAGTTTATCGCCATGAAGTACACTAGTGAAAGTTGTTACGAAGGTATCTAACTGTGGGGATACTCTACGACAACCTTCCGGAGGTCGTCCCTGTGGACCCATATAGAGAGGAGACCCCAGGCAAATCCACTCAGAATGAACAGGTTCAGGGAGATGATGAAGAAAAAGAAGTACTTGTAGTTCCGGCGCCCCACGCAGTTGTCCACCCACGGGCAGTGGTGGTCAAACCTCTGTGAAAGGAGGAGAATGTGCAGGTACCCGAATGCATAGCAACAGCAGCAAATGTAGTACTGTATAGTAGGAAAAACCTTTGAGGGAGAAAAATGTCAATAGTCTTAAGGTCTCAGAGACACTGACAACCTGTAAACGGTTGCTATGCAGGCACAGAGTATTGGTATTGCAGGACATGCGACCTGAGTCCTATCGGCACCTTTCACTGAATTGAAAGCGTTAGTGCATATTAAATGCAAGATAGTGCTGTAGTGTTTTATCACGCGAGACTGTGTATCACTTTAACTGCACATGCATACGTAAATTATAGCTGCATGCATAAACACTCTCCTTGAGGTTTGGAGCTAAACAGAGTGTGAGATGTTAGAAGTAAGATCTAATAAAGCGGAGGAAATAAATTCCGCCGCACTCAGTATTCAAATCTGCACTAGTATTATTCAAACCCCCACGGGACAGCTAGAAGAGCTAGCAGCTAATAGTGTGGGGGCAGGTGGACCATCGTATGAGAGAAGGTGATCTGTACATTCCAACACACGGCAGGAGTCAGGCACACCATCTCATGCTCCACTGAACAGCCACACTCTCCCACTATAGTCCACCATACATTCTACCCACACATGTGGCAGTGTGTCACAATACACCTCTGATGGATAATAATTATGTGGTATAGAGGTCTCCTTTGAGTGCTGCTGGTTCAAAGCTTCAAGGATGGTTTGTAAGCCAACCTGGTAGTCTGAACTCAGCATTTTTACCCATAATGTCACTATTGGCACTGACATGGCACTGACTGATACCATGTACAATGCACAGTGTCCTTAACTCATGCTTGCTCATCAACATTTCCTTCAGAATTTATGAATTTCCAAGGGATTTTCATCGTTGCATGAGGTTTTTGTGAAGAACAGAGGGGTTATTTGTAGTTCAGTGGATGACCTGTCTTCAAGCACCTGCTTTAACCCCCAAGCTATTAGTACTATTTCACGGGAAATGGGCATGTTAGTAAACTAGAAGTCCATCAGTCAACATGTTTCCCCCGGTGAGTGTCCTCTAAACATTGTGTGCTAAACACGTTGTACGCATGTGTATATACCTCGACGCAGTTGTCACAGAGACTGCAGTGGGAGCAGCGAGGAGGCCGGTAGAATTTGCACGTCTCGCACCACTTCATTCGCACCTGAACCTGGTTGACCTCCGCCACCTTGTACAGCGGCTGCCTAAAGTCGTCCTCTTCGTCCGTATGCTCTGCAGGAGGGGAGGGGAAGGACAGGGCAACAGTATGGGTGTATGTAATGCTGCAACACAACACTGTGATCTATTGTGGGAAACCAACAACATTGGAGGGAATAACTTTTCACTAGAGAAACTTTCACGTATGCACAACGGCTCTTCAATATTGAAAATGGCAATTTTTCTCTCACGTGGAAATTCCCCACTGGGCACTGAGTGTATACTGCCAGTATGTGCATGGGTATTACATTAATCACTCCCTTATTTGGACACTGTACACTACTGTGGATGTGGATAAAGAATACCTAGAGATGTGTACCTTTCCACTTTCCACGCTAGTCACTACACACTGGGCAGTTGTTAATACAGGTGCATCTCAATAGAGCCAGTGTACACAGAGATGTATGGTCTGCTAGTATAATATAGCTGTCAGTAGTACGCTGTATGAATCACTGTATGAATCACAGTGTCTATAATGATACACTACATGTGCTGATAATACACGTTCCAACAGATGCAGACTGTATGGGTTGACGCATACCACCGGTTGCCAACGTGCTCCGGCAAGCAGCGGAGGGGAGCAATTCATTCAGCTTCAAAGCGAGCTACGACACCACGTGTTGCCAACCACACAGATGGTCAGACGGCCAACATACCAAATCACATCGAGTCAGTCAGAGCCCCAACCCCCCAGAACTTGAAACTCTTACGACGGTTTGACAGAGTAATGCACAACGAGACAGTAAGCGCCACGGGAACTATATACACAGTGGCACACGAGCCAAACACCGCTCGCCATAAACATACTTTACGTAGCCAGTCATCTTGACAAGGTTCTAGTGGTGCTATATTGTTTCACTCCCTTGTGTATACAGGACAGCAAACACGTCATACAGTTACAGTGTTCGCTTCCTTTCAGCTAGCATGTATAATTATAGCACTCTCATAGAAACACTATACTCTTGTAGAACCAGGACACCAATAGTGCCTGTATCAGTTAGGTTTGGGTTTTTTTCTTGCAAGAACCTTTCTTGGGGAGTAAAGGTGTCCTCATTTCAGGGGTACTCTATATACGTGACTCCTTACCTCGAGGATAGATGCCAGGGTCAACAAATGAGCAGAGAAAGAAGTTAGCTGCGACGAAGAGAAAGAGGAGTCCCATGTAGACTGTGCCCACCACAGGTATGACAATGAGGACACCCTGCTCTTGGTAGTGGAGGAAGAGGTTCCGGATACTGCGAGGATGAGGACGAGGAGGAAGGGGAGGAGATAGGGGCGAGGAGCAGGGGGAGGAGGAGGGGGAGGAGGAGTAGGAGGAGGAGTGAGGAGTAATACATTTATCCTGGCAGGCATTAAATTTGTTGTTTCTAATCCAAATTTTTGTAGGCTAAGTTTGGCCATCGTGGCATATACGTTACTGTGCACGCAGGTAACACAAAGCAGCCATGATTGCCAAGGGGGAATGTGTACCGTACAAAGAATGAACAAAGGAGAGAGAGGGGGTGATTGGGAGGAAGGAGAGCAAAGGACAGATTTATCAAATTTCGTGTTTATGTTACACATGAAATTTAATCACAAAAAGGTTTTCATTCAATGTTGCTAACCACTGACATACAGAATTCACCTGACAATTCAAACTTATCCCTGACAAAAATTCACATGTTCATTAGAGGTGTAGCGGCCTTGTTGCTCACTATTCTAATTGAAGCAAGCCCAAGTACGCAAGGTGCAGTTTATACCACCTAATGATGGACATGTTGGCACAACATACAAACAGCACTCCCACTATGGCAAGAATATGGAATGAGCAAGCAGTGTCTGATGATACTGAACATTATTGTAAACTTACGGGAAAGCAAAGAAGAGTATTCCTCCAGCAAAGAGGACGATGGTAGCACTGATGTATGGAATCTGTCTGGTAGAGAGTCCCATCATTCTGACCACTCTCTACACCTGCACATTCACACATGCATACATACATACATCACGTACATCAATATTGAGTTGTAATTATACACAACATGCAATACCTACGTAGCAAGGTGGGTGGTGTAAAATGCAGTATCACAATCCTCTCCTTCCAACGACACTGCAACGATGCGATAGGCCGCCACACGGCAACACTACAGGTTTTATACAGGAACGTATATAACAGGGGAGCTTTCAAGTATAGGGCTCTAAAACGCTACACTCACCTCTAATGGCGACGTTTTTCACGCTGACTGCCCCCAGAACACCACAGCGAGACTGGATACTTTACAGGGAGTTCGACTCGTGTGTTCCCACCCCTAGCTGAGAGCGCGCGTGTGGTTGACGGGGTGAGCGCTTATTACAATTAATTGAGTGTCGCGCGCTTATACCGAAGGGCGGGTGGGGCTGGCTCAGGTTTTGAAACTGAAAAACAACGCAAGGATGGAGCATACACAACATCTCTATAGAACTGAAGATGACCTGAAGAACTTCTGCATAAGGTTAGCGTCAGATATATTTCGTTACTCCATTTATAGCGCATCTTAGCTATGTACTTGTACCACTGCATTCAGAGTGCATCTGTCCAAAGTGAGCCATGGTGGAAGAATGGCTGGCAGTAATACTCATCAGCAAGGTAGAATTCTCACGATATTAGCTTTATACACTGCCATTATCTTTGTACTTTGTTCAGAGGCAGAATCATACATTTTCTCCTGGCAGAAGAAGGCTTTTAGCCAGGTAACCCCAACCAAGCCTACTCTTATCTCCATAGACCTGTCTCTGCACTGTGTGTGTGTGTTGTTCTGGTGTTCTGTACTGCAGCGAGAATATGAATTTTATGGTGATGCCTACAACTGCACTAGTGCCCTTGAGAGTAGATACAGCAGAGACATTGCCAGGCTGAGGTGGGTTCTGCAAGACACACACTGTTCACACCCAGTACATGCATACATTATGATAGCCCAAAAGGACTGTGCTCCTATGCATACTTATGTAGTGCCACGAATGCCAGCAGAATGATCATGCCCATAATTTACCACTGTGTATGTGCCTCTACTGTTAACAAGGCAACATTATTATGCACAGGCAAGAGGGTGGGAGACAAAATGGCAGGCTCTTTTGCTACATTGAAGGAGACCAACCCAACATCCCTGCAGAGCTGGTCAGTGCAAAAATTTAGAAAAAAGCGACCCTGCCAGGATTCGAACCTGGAATCCCCTGATTCGTAGTCAGATGCCTTATCCATTGGGCCACAGGGCCTTTGCTGGAGTTACACTCAGTTTAGATATTGCCTGTATGTCGCAGAGCGGTCGCAGAGCAGATTCACTTGTGTTGCTTTGTTACATTAAGAATGCACTAGTACAAGTAACTTGTTCATCTGTATGTTTCAGTGTGGGAGTCCAAATGTCGTAGAGCCAAGTCAGTCAGAGCCAACTTTTGCCTCTCGGTACTTCAGCAGCTCAGCCATCAGGAGAAGACGACCTCCCCGGAAACAACTGTAAATGCGCGTGTGCATGTAGTACAGCACGATTAAAGGCCAACGTATGTCACGGTGCAAGAACGTCTCTGCAACTTCAATGTATGGTATATGATAGTCCACGCAAAATAGTGCACGGAAATAGAAGTGTTAATCGCATGGACCCAAGTTGCATGAGACTTGTTTCACAAAACAAAAGTGTGCGTTGTGCCATGTTAGCCTCCTTAGAGGATGCACAAAGTTTAAGGATCCTGTGCAAGTTTCTACACAATCCCATATAGATATGGGCTTTTGACAAACAATAATCCATGCCAGCACTTATGCGTTTACGTTACACGTGCATACAGTACAACGACACTCAGCATGGTATTATATATATAGGCATAATTCATGGCTGTCAGAGTTGGTGCAATCCTCTTGACGTGGTTACAGGCTGGCAGGTGTGGGAGACGAAGAGCCTGTTCTGGAGCGACCCACTGTGGAGGAGAGACTGGCCCATCGTGTACCCACACCTCCCCTACAGTCCATGTACATCATGGCCGACCTTACCCACTCCGTGGAAGGGTAGGAACAGTAGCATAGTACAAGGTCTATTTCCTCTACTTCCAGCCAAATTTCAATTTCCTTTCACTCTTCCATGTGGATGCAGCAAATTGGGGCCAAAGAATGCGTCCGAGAGTCACTCATTTTTTTGTGGTCTTTTTGCTGAAATGAAAAGAAATGTTTACCTAATCGTGATAAGTAGTATTGCTTTGACATTGCAAAATGCTGTAATAAATGTACCACATATTCCTGTAGGATTGATATATGGGAGGAGCACCTTCTCTGCCTCATCCAGGTATAAGAGTTTAGTCTATGATGAAGTGTGTATGTCATTCACAGTGTGTATTGTTGTGTGGTGTAATATTGAGGTGGATGATGGTGGAGCAGTCTCTGTGAAACCAGACTTCAACAGTGGGCAGACTCCGTACAGAATTGAGACCAGAAACAGAGGTATATATGTATATACACTATCCTTCACTGTCTCTGCATGCAGTATGCTAGCTCACTCTCTGTAATACTATACATGTTGCATAGCTAGCTGAAGACCCTCTCTTTTATCTCTCCATCCTACCAGGAGTACATAAGATCCCCTGGTGCTACGCAGCTTCTTGTACAGACCCTCTCTCTACTTTGTGCTTGTCATTGTATTATGCATTATGTCTTACACTCTCTTTCTCCCTGCTCTAGATGTGTATGAGTATCGACTGCACCAGGTGATGGAACCTGTACCTCCAGAGCACATAGACCAGGAGAAGAACCTACAGGAAGAGGTGCCTGCCTAGTATATACTTTCTTGCTTTTACGTACATCTGTTTGGATCCCAACAGATCTACCGCAGAAAGGCCGAGCAACTTCACAATCTTGTTGGCACGCAATTCGCTGATCCTGTAAGCAATGCTCTTTATGGTGCAGTTATTTTAACCTGCCACTTTTGTAAACCTCTATAATTATGTAGTCCACTGTATTTCTTGCTGTGTCGTGTGTTGAGTAGCCATTGGCAGGTTTTGTATGCTGAGGAAAACTTTCTTTTTGCAGCCAGAGGGAGGTGCTTTGTCCGTTGTCTTGCTAGGTGAAATAGGTACGTCTGTGCATATTTCATTGGCAATGCTTACTTTACGGCTGAAGACATGTTTAATTGAAGGCATACGTATTTTGATATGTACATAAAGACAGAACCCATGATGTTCTATTTTCATAGTTCTCTCTCTCTATTCCTCCCAGTGTCTGCACAAGGGTTTGAATACAATGACATCTATGTCACCGCACAGCTACAGCTCCCTGAATGTAAGCTAATGATCGCTAACACCGCATCACAGTGCCTACTACTTCTCCTGCCATGCTCGTGTTGTGTTGTGTGTGTCGTTGCCAGTCTGGGAGGTCAGTGGAGACCAAGAGTTGTCCGTTGTGACACAAATCTCCAGAACAAAGTCAAAACACTTGGTAAGTCAGTCAAGTCAAGGTGTAGTTCATTTGACCTTTGCCTTGCTTGTACCTCACCTCGTTGTTGGCACATTCCATGATCACTGTTACTTCTGTGTTTCAGTACAATGTTGCCAACTTCAACTGTCCGTTTGAGTACGATCTCATCTACCACAACATTACAACCATAGAAGGTATGGCAGACATTATAGCAGATCTTACAGCTACTATCTCTTTACTCTACTTGTTTGCGATTTGAATGGTAAATGTTGTGTGTGTTGCAGATGATCTGGCTCACTGGCCGTGTGTACTGATGGAGGTATGCTCCCTGGATTCGTGGGACAGGCACAGAGTGGAGGGGTATGGCCACCTACCTCTTCCCAGCTCACCCGGTACATTAGAACATATAGTGTATAGTATATATGCTTTTTGTATAGGTTCACACCTGTACTATCCCAGCATAACCTTTTTTCACCAGAGAGTGGGAAATTTGAACTCAGAAAAATCTGGGGAAGGGACCCCCAAAAAACGACTTGCTTGATGAGGTGTGTCTGTGTTTCAGGAGTGCACGAGGTTGAGGTGGGGACATGGAGACCAAGTGGTACCCCAGTAGTGGACACACTGAGGAGGTTCTTTGTGGGCGGGGCCTCGAGACTGAGGGAAATGTCGTACATCTCCAAACCTTCTGACTTTGAGGTGAGTTGGTGAATGTTAGAGTGATCAGGATTGACATGTTGCGATCGGCTCATCATTCTCAGGGAAGGCACCTAAGTAAGTATGGATTTCAGACCGAGTCATCTGGTACTGTCGACTTCAGATTCAACATTATTCATCAAAGCAGGTATATACAGCACCTTCAGATGATCATTATGCTGTTGTTGTCTGGTTGTAGCTCAAGTGTGCAGAGGTTTCAATCAGAGCAGTTGAATCATGCCATTAGCAGGTAAATAGACACACACACACACAAACAACAATCATGCATCATGAACAGTCAATCAGAGCAGTCAGAAGTGTGTCTTTTTGTGTGAGAATGATTGAGAGCTGATGTTACTGTGCCTCCCTGCAGACATGGTGGCCTGAGGACGTCCCTTGCTGCCACACTAGGTGAGACTCTATTCCTATAATTATGACTGTCTTAGCTTGTTCTTCCAAATCTTGAGTGTTGTTCCTTTCTATATTATAGATGTCTTCCAACGAGCAAGACAGAAAGCTGCATCAGTAGCAGCCACTCTCAACTACTAACAATCTCATACAACCACTATATATCATTTTCGAGACTTATTATCATTGCTCTACAATACCCCTACCGTACTTAGTGATTTGTCCTATAATGCGTGGGGATTTCAAAGTGGTTCATACGTATTAAGCAGGTATTTCGTGTTCATGTTAACGAGGTTCCACTGTACATAGATCATTATACTGCACACATGCACACATAATTCTGAGACACTATCAGTCGGTCATACACAATATGAGATGGTTGTTGTTGTTGTTGGTGGTTATTTCTTGACCTCCTGTGAGAGTTTGGTGAGTCTCTGGAGGGTTTTCTTGAGGTTCGTCTCCTGGTCTCTCAGGGGAGGGAATGGAACAGGACTTGCTGATCCCCCAGGACTCATTTCTAGTGGGGATTAGTACACATATTTTGGAGCTTATGAGAAATGATGGAGTGGCAGTCCGGGACACAATGACACAATGCTAGTGTATACTAGGAATGCGCACGCGCATATTTTGCCTCGCGCCTGCCAGCCAATGCGTAAACAGTCCGACTGAGGCCGCTCGTGCGCGCGCTCTACTGACTGCGCTGCGAAGCCAGACTTCCTACGAATCTGCGCGCACGGCGGAAATTGACGTTCTAAGCGTGACTAATTGGCATTCCCTAAGCGTGACTAATTGACATTCCCTAAGCGTGACTAATTTGCATTCCCTAAGCATGACTAATTGACATTCCTAAGCGTGGCTAATTGACATTCCCCAAGCGTGACTAATTGACATTCTTAAGCGTGACCGACACGTACGAGAATACAACCCGGAGTAGTTGCCTCACGCTAACGCGCTCGGCAATTATTCTACCCAAGAGCTTTTCTAGGAATTCACATTATTCCTCTAGGAATCCAGTAAACGATACAACAACCTCCTTAATCAATACGTACAATCTGAACAAACATGCATGTCTTTCAGTGAGTGTGTGTTAGTACCTTTGTCACTGTCACTGTCTTCCTTCATGCTGCTCAGTTTGCCAAACAGCTTCTTTCCCTTTCCGGCCTTTGAATTCTGGCAGGAGATAGATATGCCGTGAACACACAATGTGCCTAATTATAACCTTACCTTGTTTGATTGGAACAGCAAGTCACTGTCTCGTCTGAACAGAGAAAAGTGTGATGCATTATTACATACACTGAAACAGAAAGTCATTCGTTGCTTCATCTCTACACCCATGAAGGTATTAGACCATGTGATGCCAAGATAAAAAAAGATGCGGAGCATACTGCAACTTTCTCTCTGGCATCACGAGTTTATAAAGGCTACCAGGAGTGCAGCACTTGTGATTCTGAACTAATGAGATTCATCCCCAGAAGGCTTTGCCACTGGTATGTGCTGCTGACCATGCCCAGACATTCCTGTACATCATGTGTCCTTTTCTTTGACTGTCATTCACATTGAGCTCCATTACCTTAGTTTTGGTGAAGCAAGACCTGAAGATTCCTCAGATTCCTTCATTCCTATGGCACTCTTTAGAGTCTGCACATGGAAGGGGGGGGGTCCACACACATCACGTTGACACTGTGCTGACCGTGGTACTGCACATACCTGGTGGATGATGGCATTCTTGTAGTCTCTCTTGACCTCCATCAGCATGTCTCTCCACGTCAAGTTTCTGACAGACGAAAATGCAACATTGAGCTTGTAAAGACTGCATTTTTGTGCATGCTGTATTTTCTTAAAGCGGCTGCAAATGCAGTAAGCATTCACCTTGCAAGGGCACACCATGCAAAACAGTGTTTCTTCTTTCCCGCTTTTCTGATACTACTTAAAATGTTCCCACTATACCAGTATACCTGTTATGATACTCCAGTGTGGGCATGTTCATGACCTGGTTCTGTAGGTCTTTGTAGCTCCAGTCACCCTATATACCAACAACCACACCCACAGTATTACAGCTACTGTACATCGGACATGCAGCCACTATAACCTTGTACGTGATACAGAGAGTGGTCTGGGGAATCTTGACGTAGATAAAGGTGTTGATGTGAGATGCTCTCTCCTGTGGCACGAAGCACAAGGCGAAGAGTGGACGAGAGTTATAGTGTTTTCTGGTCTGGTAGTACATACCTTCATTTTCTCCACAGTGTCCAGGTGAGAGAGACTCAAGTGTTTACCTCGGCGACCCTGTAAATTGAACATCGTGAACACGCATTCAGTGTACGTACTAGCGAGAAACTCCTCTTCCCTTCTATCCTCCCTCTTATATACTCCCTCCATACAGCACTTAGACACTGTACCATTTAGACATGCCTAGTTGTAACCTAAAATTACATGCTATTACATGCAGTACTGTTGCGCGAATTTCGGCCAAATGAGTAAACTCAAACCCAACTGTAGCTGAACCTCAGATGAAGTACATTGTAAGCATAGGCTGGTCATTGCAAACACCTTGCATTGACACTGGTGCCACCTATACCTACCACACCTGCGGTTCCCTGGGTGTGGGTGAGGCAGGAGGGGAGTAGCCAGCCTGCTGGAGGGAGGCGTGACTGGCAGAGGTAGAGATGGTGGACCTGCGATACGAGGAGCCTCGCTGCATAGAATTACCGTCTGTCGTGTCTCCACCAAACGACTGGGTGGCTGTGAATAGAAGGGCGGAAATTTTGTATATTTACAGAGCAGTTTAAAAGCAGGTTCCATACACCTCCACCAGGGCTCCAGCGGGTATTACGCATGCAGCTATGAAGTTGACGATAGTGTATAACCAACTCTAAAAGGCTCTTTGGAGAGGGGATCCACTGTACATGCAGTTCAGTTGCCACATCTGGCACATGTTAAAGGGCCAACGTCTCTACACGCAGCAGCCATGTTACGCAACTAGTAACTGAACGTATGCGCATGCGCGAAACGTGATCCGCTATGGCCGAAGGTCAAGGAGGAACGGCGGAGCTGTATGGGTACCCAGTTGGGGTACCCAGCAAGCTACAGTGTCTCACGGTGGACTCCAAAGAGGTGGGAGTGGTCAGGTTCCAGAGGGTCCGGCCCGTCTCCCTCAGTCTTGGGGAAGAAGAAGTCCTGCATGGTCTGGAAGAACTTGGCCGTCAGAGATACCTGGAGACAACACGTCAGTGTCATACAGCACCATTGAGCCTATATACCTACACGTACGTACGCATGGTACATGTGGTAACTTACCTGAAGTGGGACTACGTTTACTTCGAGATGTTCTCTCACTGTAATGCCAGCCACTGGAGAGATGGAGTGCAAGAGAGAGATTGAAAAGTGTCCTAAAGTGTCCTTTGGACATGGTTAAAGCTCTCTTGGCGCATAATGCGGTATGTGTTTGTTGGTCATAATTAATTTGTGCTATAGCCAGTCTGCAACATCCTGAGTGGGCTAGTGCTGCACTAGTGGCACATGGGACCCGAGTTTGAATCCTGGCCTCAGCGTTTCGTAATAAAAGGGATGCACATTACACATTGTGGGGATGCACATGTGAGGTGCAGGTTTGGTGTCTAGGATGGTGGTGGTTGGCTAACCTCTCGCCTTGTCCCTGCAGTAGACTCTGAGGCAGATGTTTCTGTCCACACGCAACCGCCTCGACTTGGGGTCATAGGGTACCAGCACTTGCTGTGCAGGTCGCAAACACACAAAATGAGTCACCTGCACTAAATCCCAGCTTTACCCCAAGTGTGCTCTTTTACATAAACATTACTTACCATTATAATACTTGGTGGAATCACGGAAGTATTCTTTTACAGATAAGCACACCCCACATGCTGGCTGACTGCGTTTGCGTAAACTTTTCTCATGAAAATGGTATCCGCAAAAGGTTTTTGTTACATTTAGATTTTGTTATGTGACTGATATACATGGTGCGTACGTACCTGGTAAATAGCAGGTGTGTTGGGTGTGAGGTTATGAACCAAGAATGATCCCAGCTCCAACCTGTGTTCTCCCGAGTCATCACTGAACGACACTCTGTTGTAGCTGCCACACAACACACAGAGAAACAGGGTAAATGACAACATAAAGTAGAACTCCCTCTCAAAAACCACTCAAAAGGACACTCTTCAAATGAGGACACCTTCTCTCTCCCTTGGAACCACTCTTGCATGCTGTTTAACCACTAAAATAGGGACTGAAAATTTCTCCTGTTGGTGCAGTTTCAACAGCAAAATCTTCCATGTGTAAGAACTAGAATACAAGTAGTAAAGTGGTGGATGGATACCTGAAGTTGTTAATACTGATGTCGGCTATCTCGAGCTGCCCATCCTTCTGTGTGAGCCACCAGTGAGCATCGTCCAACCATATCTCTATACGCTGCACTGGCTCTGGCACTCCTAATATGTATGATACACATATAAATCACACAACAGCAATACATCACAAGAGCCTGACATTGTGGTACATTTGCCAATGTTGGCACAAAACCTTTCTACACTCTGTGACATTGCACGACGTCATTGAGGGCCAAACACAATGCGATTCTGCGTCATGTATGTCAAAATTGCTGTGACTTTGCACTGTGTCATGTTGCAACCTCCTGCAGCGTATCAGTGTCTATCGAGGCTCAAAAAGCTTTTAAAATTCAAGTATTACCCATGATGGTAGTGATAGAGAGCTCACCAGCAAACTGCCCGGGCTGAGACAGAAGTCTGCTTTCCTTGAAGGCCCTGATCATGGATCTGAGGTTCATGGTGGCCACGGAGAGGTCCTCCTTGGCAGCCTCCAGTCTTCCCTCCAACTCCTCCTCCAGCCTCTCCTCCTCCTCCTTTTCACTGTGGAAGGGAGGGGGAGAGGAGCACATAGGGATAAGTAAACCCAACATATATTGTCTGGTTGCACATACATATCTGAGCTACACACAGCTCTGCTAACTGACCCCGCTTCCATTGGTCTCTGTGTCAAATAAACCTCTCTCTCCAGCGAACGGATGGTCTGAAGACATCGCCTGTGGATTGTGTGAGTGACAGTAAGTTCCTCCATACTCCTTCTTCTATTGTGCTAGGCACTACTAATTCTTATACTTTATATCGTCAACATTGAGTGTCCTTGCAAGGGAAACTGACCGGACTTTATTCTGCTGTACTAGTACGGGTTTTCGAGGGTCTGGGATGTCACTCAACTGCAACACAAACTGCATGTGGGCTCTGTGGTCCAGCACCTCCTGCAAACGTTTAACACACCAACGCATGGAACATACGTAGGTACGTATGTATGCAGTGGTGGGATCCGTTACTGTGTTTGGACAACCCTGTTTTGCAGCAATAGTATAATAGCAGTGTGTAGAATTTTAACGGATGTCTTGGGGATTTTTTACTGCAAGATAGGAAAATGGGTCACCTTTTTTCTGGGCTCTATTCATGGGTATTTCCATGTATATATAACTAGTGTAAGATAGCGTAATGTGCACCTTTTTTCTGGGCTCTATTCATGGGTATTTCCATGTATATACAACTAGTGTAAGATAGCGTAATGTGCACCTTTTTTCTGGGCTCTATTCATGGGTATTTCCATGTATACTATACTGTGTAAGATAGCGTAATGTGCACCTTTTTTCTGGCTCTATTCATGGGTATTTCCATGTATATATAACTAGTGTAAGATAGCGTAATGTGCACCTTTTTTCTGGGCTCTATTCATGGGTATTTCCATGTATATATAACTAGTGTAAGATAGCGTAATGTGCACCTTTTTTCTGGGCTCTATTCATGGGTATTTCCATGTATATATAACTCGTGTAAGATGCGTATGTGCCACCTTTTTTCTGGGCTCTATTCATGGGTATTTCCATGTATATATAACTAGTGTAAGATAGCGTAATGTGCACCTTTTTTCTGGGTTCTTTATGCAGGACCAGATTCGTTATGATATCCATGATGAGTGCCTGTTGCTCCTGGACAATAAACACTGCTATTGTGATCTCACATTATTGCCGAGCGCGTTAGCGTGAGGCAACTACTCCGGGTTGTATTCTCGCACGTACGTACGTACGTACGTGTCGGTCACGCTTAAGAATGTCAATTAGTCACGCTTGGGGAATGTCAATTAGTCATGCTTGGGGAATGTCAATTAGTCACGCTTAGGGAATGTCAATTAGTCACGCTTGGGGAATGTCAATTAGCCACACTTGGGGAATATCAATTAGTCACGCTTAGGAATGTCAACTTCCGTCATTCGTAAGCCGCCGTGCGCGCGCGCAGATTCGTAAAAAGTCTGGCTTCGCGCGCAGTCAGTAGAGCATGCGAACGAGTGGCCTCAGCGGACTGTTTACACACGCATTGGCTGGCAGGCGCGAGGCAAGATATGCGCGTGCGCATTCCTAGTAAGATTATGTACCAAGGTATGTACAAAGGGTGGTATAGGCGGACTCACCGAGGTGGTGCAGATCTTGACTGTGGGGTAGGTGACTGTGATGGTGTCCACTGCTTCACTCCTGTTCCCTGACAGACCTGGAGACGTCACTTCAGGCTGCGGGAATGAGGTCATAGTCCCTATGTAGCTCCATGTAAGAAAACTGACTTCATTAGCCAAAACTTTGTTCAAGTGCATGCACTGGGACACACAAGGTAAAATACTGATTTGGAAAATGTTCTTCCTTATGCTATACAGTGGTAAAAACTATAAGCAAAGGTTATGTATGTATATACATGAAAGCCCAAATCAACAATTCCATGAACAGAGTTAAATCTGGACACAGGGACTTACAGTGAGGAGAGTATGATCACAGTCTTTGGGCTCAGCCTGGCCTCCGTACGACACATAGATGACATTGCACTGGCAGCGGGAGGCTATCCTCTGGATTGAAGCTCCCTGGATGGCCCCGCCCCTCAGTTCGTACCTCCCGGGTCTCGGTCAGCCGGGATCAACAGGCAGTTGACTAGTCCACCGACCATCGCCTCTCGACTGCTGGAGTGGACACCAGACCCCTTTACCTCCCTCTCCCCTCCTCCCCCTCCTCCTTCTTCCTCCGGCTCGTCAGCCCTGGCTGGCCCCAGCTGGCTCAGCAGGGCATTCACACTGTACTCCAAGTCACAGGGGACGGACATACTGCACAAACAACAGCACTATGTGCATCATTTATTAATTAACCCCCCTGCATCTGTAGCGGTTCCCTTACTGCTAAAAGTACGAAATGTTCAGGCCACCCAATTTCTCAGGCTAATTTACACGCTCGGTGCACATAATGTATCTGTCTGTTCTATAACTGTATTGGGAAAATTGTAGAGTCACCAGGTAATCTTAAATGTATGCACCTGCTGTCTGGAGCCCTGTTTATCTTGGGAGAGGGTGCGGAGATGACGGAGGGAGGGAGCCAGGGGACACAACCTCCCTCAAACATGGAACCAAATGTGGAGAAATACTGCAGAGAAAGACAGGGAGACAGAGAGAAAATGAATCTAGAGACCTTAATATCCTTCAGGAGGTCTGGAAATTTAAAAAAAAACCGACAAGTGAACAGATAATACGGGAATCTTAATTTTTGTACATCAAAGTGGAACTTCATGTGCACACTTTGACTAGTAGTATACTACAAAGAAAATGAACTTGATGTTGCTAGTTAGCTGCAAAATATGAAACGTGTGGAAGTTGAATCTTTTTGGGGATGCATTTGCACACGGACATATAAGCATGGGAGTGTTAGTAGCTATAACCTGGAGTTTGCTGACACATGTGAGCCATGATTTCTTGGCCACCAGATCTCCCTCTTTGAGTACCGGCTGGTGCTCCTGACCAAAGATCTGGGCCTTGTTTGAGCTGGCCACCACGTAGCCACTGGTCTCTATTCCTTTCAGAGCCACCTGTATGTTGGTCAGTGTGACTGTGTGGTGTGTGTGTGTGGGTAGGGGGATAGGGAGAAAGGAAATCAAAGGAGGTCACAAAAACAGCATATTTAAGGTTGGTGACTTGTGCAGTGTTTGTTTGATTAAAAAAAATGCAAGAAACACTGACAGAGGCATTAAAAGTCAAGAGAAGAGTCTGTTTTGTTTGGTGTCTTGTTAGAGAAATGAGAGGTTGTGAATTGACAGAGAGGGGCAGCAGTACATACTGAGCCAGTTCTTGTGAGTGATGTCCTCTCCACTGGCCAGTTTGACTCCCTTCAGTGGAGCTTTCACGGTGGACGTCTACAGAATTGTGAGTCACACACAAGATTAAAACTCTATTAACATGCTCAGAGCAGGGATTATTGTTTTCCCCATTCATGTTCAACATAAATACTGTACTACTTTTACTTCCCCATTCATGTTCAACATAAATGGGGAAGTAAAACAGCAATCCCAATGTACAGTATGCCTGCCTGCTGTGACCTAACACTCACATCTTCAGCAAAGGTGAGTCTGTTCCCTAGGTCTTTCAGTAGCTGGTCCAGCATGACGTTGCCCGAGCTGCTGTGTCTGTGGAGTCTCCTGCTACTGCTTGGCCTGCTGCCTCCACCACTGCTGGCTGAGGTCTCTGGGCTGCTCCCACTCTCCTCCCCTGCCTGCAGGGAGGGAACATGTTTTACTAGAACAAATGCCACGCATTTTTGGCAAGCGAGTGCGAGCAGGTCGATTTTCGCGCGTGTGTCACGAATCACGTATAATATACAGATTGTGAACATACAGCGGTGGTCTTTGGATCTAGCGGAGGCTCCACTACAGTCACCAGACTCTTTAGTGCTTCTGCTGACAAGTCCCTCTTCAATGTCTGCACATTTCATAACGAGATACACAGGCATTAGGTTGTTCAACAAACATCACTGGTGGATACAAAATGTGGGCCATTCTACATATGTACATATATACCTGTGCCTGTTTGTATGAGCCATATAGCCCCAGCACCACCTGCTTGTTGGAGGCAGTCACCAGCACACGAGTGTCGAGCATACTCAACTGGTGAGTGAAGCCCTGTGTGTTCAAAATCAAGATAGCTGTTTTGAGTAGTAAATATGTACATAATAAGAGCGTTACCACTGAAGTTTTGGAAAGAAAGTTTCAGGGTTTAGTTATAATTATGTTATAAAATATACCTCTTCTTCAGACTCAGTCTCATCACTGTCCTCTTGGCGTTTGTAACTCAACCTGGAATAATGAATACACTTCATGCACACTAGAACAGCCTTCCTTTTTCGGAAAAAAATTTTTCTCCTGGGTGTCGTTGAGCTTTGCATTTCCTTTGCTTTCATGCCTCACTTATGATTTATGTTCATACGTACGTACGTAAGAGTACACACTGAGCATTCTCATGAATTGTACATTAAAGCTCAAAGGTTAACGCAGTGTATATAGCAGCTGGAATGCTGCATGCCCAGTTATGTGAAAGTGAGTGTGCACATGCAAGAAACATGCACAATGCAAATTTACACCTACTAATAATACCATTACACAGTGGACTTACTCGGCAGTATAGCCAAGAATGGACCTGGTGGACTCTTCTCTCTCTCTCCCTCCCTCCTCCTCCGTATCCACCTCCTGGGCATGAGGATTGGATATGAGGAGATCACCAGCTCCCTCCTCCTCCTCCACCTTCTCTTCCTCCACCGACTGACAACACACGACACACAGGGAGAAAAGAGGCACCATTTGGAGAGCAAATGCAACGCATTATTGGCGAGCTTGTGGAATTCCAACAGTGTTACATGCATTTAGAAGTACGTAAGTAAAGCATTACAGCATGTAGCATCGCCATACTTTATAAAAATCGGAAATTCAAACTGCTACGTCACAAAAAAGCTTGTATTTTGCAGTTGGAAATAAACCCTCAGGAAAAGTGAAACGGCTGCTTCACTAACCAGCTTTACGGGAACACACCTTTGAAACTTTGTCTTTCTTTTCAACAAACACGATTAAGTCCTTCACGTTTCCACTGAAACTGACGATGGTCCAGGTCCGGTTCGGTCTGCGAATGAGACCGTCTGTGTACGGAGTCAGCTGGATGAGGTACGAGATGCTCGCATTCCCCGACTCAATTATGCATTCCACACCCCGTTGCCGGGCAACCGAGGTCCAGAGAGTGAGCACACTTTTTGGAAACGACACGTCGATTTTCAGGTTTCTGGGGACAGAGAATTAGTAACTTTTCACCTTATCGAAATGTGCATATTCATTACACATACAAGGTGTGCAATATGTGCATACAAGGGCATAACAAAGCTCCAACTATCACCGTTTTTGATAAACACATGGGTATACTTAGTTGTTTCTACGTGAACTGTTAACCCAGTGGCAGGTGAGTAATTGTGTGAATTTGCGTCTTATGATAAATTTTATGCGCTATGTTAGTTCATACGTAATAGCATGAATGTGTATTTTGCTGCGTGTATCACAAAGGAGAGAAAGAGAGACAATGAACAAAGAGTTGACCTCCAGTGCCTAAGAAGAGTTGGTCTGTTTCTCTTTCTGGCAACTTTCCACTTGCTTCCCTTGCGAATCGGTCGAGTCACATTCAGTGACAGGAGAACCTGCCACAGCATGTACGCACAGCACACAAACACACACCAAAGAAAGCAGATCAGGTAAAGAAACTAAATACATTGGCTGTGTGTTTACATACATAACACACACACCGCACCCAATACACAAAACAAGGTAAACATGTTACCAGAGTCAGGTACAGAGTGTGTCAGACCTGGTACTGCTGGAGCCAGCGGAGGGTGCTGAAGAACAGGAGTAGAGAGGGAGGGTTTGGGTCCTGGGGAACAGGGAGCAGAATGTCACACTTTTGTAGTCACTCGCACACAGAATAACTCAAATTATACCTTGTCTTTCTGGGGCAGTGCTTGCAGGGTCCAATCCACGTCCACTTTTTGTGAGCTAAACACACTGTACGAGTCATGCTCCTTTTGAGACAGAGAGAAAGAGAGGAGTTAGACACACACAGAGAGACAGACAGAGAGAGGGGCAAAGATGACCCAAGGGTGGTTGGTTAAAGAACACAAAACGGGAGAGAAAGGAAGAGAAATAGCTGCTAAACTCAGGTGAAGTATATATACTATATACCTCAGTGTACTATGGACTGTATATGCATACAGCTCTTAGTTGATAATGCACTGACCAACCTCACACTGGTTAACCACCCAACAAAGAGTACTTTGAAGAGGGTAGCTCTAGGAGTGTATGTGTGATTGAACCTACTTGTTTGTCAGGGAGGACGGGGATCTTGTCGGGGGCACAGCGACGGACGGCGTGGTGATTGTGGGGGTCTCTGCCGACACACACCCAGTGGCAGGTGAGGCTCGTCTTGACGTGGGGGAAATTGGCCAGCTCACAGTCATCGTACTTGGTGGCATTGTGGACGTAGGCCTGCAAGGACCCTTCCAGCTCCAACTGCTCTGTATGTACGTACATGTCAATGACGAGGTGAAAGCAAAGCAAAGGCAAACAAATCAACTACACCCAGGACAACTCTTTTTTCCATACATACATCACAGCAACGGACCCTTAGCAAGCCACGGGCATATATATTATATGCCCAGAGCCTCCATAAGTCCATAAGAATTTATATACGGCTATAATACTATACTATAATACATCGAGTACTGCTCATTTAAGGAGATACCCATGGCGTCCAAAGGGTTTTAAGTGAACATGTCTGTGATAAAAGCTGGATGGGAACCTGAAAGACTTGACTGACAAATCTTATTTTATGTCTGTAGAAGTAATACAGTCTTTAGGCTTTACGTCTGTAGAAGTAATACAGTCTTTAGGCTTTACGTCTGTAGAAGTAATACAGTCTTTAGGCTTTACGTCTGTAGAAGTAATACAGTCTTTAGGCTTTACGTCTGTAGAAGTAATACAGTCTTTAGGCTTTACGTCTGTAGAAGTAATACAGTCTTTAGGCTTTACGTCTGTAGAAGTAATACAGTCTTTAGGCTTTACGTCTGTAGAAGTAATACAGTCTTTAGGCTTTACGTCTGTAGAAGTAATACAGTCTTTAGGCTTTACGTCTGTAGAAGTAATACAGTCTTTAGGCTTTATGCCTGTAGAAGTAATACAGTCTTTAGGCTTTACGTCTGTAGAAGTAATACAGTCTTTAGGCTTTACGTCTGTAGAAGTAATACAGTCTTTAGGCTTTATGTCTGTAGAAGTAATACAGTCTTTAGGCTTTACGTCTGTAGAAGTAATACAGTCTTTAGGCTTTACGTCTGTAGAAGTAATACAGTCTTTAGGCTTTATGTCTGTAGAAGTAATACAGTCTTTAGGCTTTACGTCTGTAGAAGTAATACAGTCTTTAGGCTTTACGTCTGTAGAAGTAATACAGTCTTTAGGCTTTACGTCTGTAGAAGTAATACAGTCTTTAGGCTCCCCTGCAGACTACATGTATTACTTGCCTCTTCGGATGGGACAACGTACACATGAAAAACTACAAGGTATTGTGAATGATGCCTACTGTTGGTGATGAGGTGGGTGTGAAGGTTCCTCAGGATGATCTCAATATAGCTGACAGTGTTGTAAGGGTCAAAGGTGGCGGGCAACAGGATCGTTGCCTCCTCTGTGAAGAGATGTATCCTACCGTGGAACAGAAGACGGAACTGCAAGGAACGGCAGTGTAGTGGCTATCTGACTTTGATGGTAATGCACAAAGCCAATTAATATTTTACACTGATATGTACATGCAGTTTTATTGCTAAAATATGCTTCCTAAAGTATGGTAGTGTGGCACTTAAATGTAGCATGACTGCACCATGCATTCATCATGTTCACGCAATCCTGCTCAGTTAGGTGTGGCAGGCTATAACGGTGCAAAATGAAGGATTTAGTACCTGCTTCGATCAGTATCATATATGAATGTATGTAATTATGTCAGTGTTGGAGCTAAGAGTAGCAGTATAGGCACATACCCTATCCCAGTATGCAAGTGGTCGGCTGGGATCCACTGTCCGCTTGCTCAGCAGACCTGCAAACACCCAACTGGCTGTCGCCTGTTCTCTGATGATTAACGAGGAGGGACTTACCCATAGCAATGCCGGTCTGGGCCAGAGCTGGCTCCAGACACGGTCCATGACACCACACCAGTGTAGACGAATCTGCATAGAGATCGACACATCTGCACATGCACATTTCTGAGAATTACACATGATACAATGTACTGAGCATTGCTAGTGTCAATGAAGCATACGTAGGTAGGTAAATATCTTTGCTCTTCTCAAAATGCATAAAGGGTATAATATATCATATATAGCCCAAAACTCGTTGTGTTCCCCTCAGACTCACCCATCTCCAGGTCATAGTAGTACTTGAGTGGAGGGAGTTTCTTCAGAATGGTCACGCTCTTCCAGGGATGACTCAGCTCCACCACTGCACTCCTCGTCTCTGCAGCATTTGCGCAAAAACCTTGGCTTTATACGTAACTTTGCAACCACAAAGGAAGAGTGGAACTTATTTAAAAAAATAATGGGAAGCAGCCAATTCGCATCCAGATATTTTCCTCACTGTAAGTAATAAAAATGTGCGGACCTCTCTCCTGTGCTTCTTGCTCGGCAAAAACAATCCTCCCACTTGCTCTCCAGTTGGTGCCTTGGAAGAGTGGATGGGGGTAGTCCCTCAATTGTAGCTGCATAATTAAAACATTGATAGAGATGTGGTCGGAGCCTGTGATCTTTACCTGGAGTTTCTCAGTGTCTCCAGAGACGTACATTCCCCACAGTGTGGAGAACTCATACTTTCCTTCGGGAAACGGACTGTGGTGTAAGCAATACCGAATGAATGTGCGGAAAAACTCTGAAACTTTTTGCAACACTGATTGCATACATAGATACTCTTTCTTCCTCACAAAACAGTGGATGGATACAAGGGAGGAGGTGTATATAGGTGTTTTTGCCTCTTTCTGTTGCACGTTCAGTACACATCACATGTTATGATGTTTCTTGTGTACCAATGCATTTTTCATAGGTATAACTGCCAATGCTTCTCTATATGCTGTGATTTCTGCACCAGCAGTATCACTCCTACTAATCTTGATTATCATCACTACCACCTTCACCCTTTTCCTCTGCCGAATGAAGTTCAAAAAGAAGGCAGCTAAGGATGTAGAGGCACCAAATGAAAGGAAGTGTAGCGCTTCATGTGCAAAAGTTCGGGAGAAGCAAAAACCATGGATCAAGAAGAGAGCATGTGTTCCAGTTGCACCAAACCAGGCTTATCCCCATCACAACACATCAGAATGCCTCAAAGTGCCCGTGTATCGCAATGACGCACACGGAATGGTTAGATGTGAGAATCTTGGACAGGAAGTTATTGTACCCAACAAAGCATATGCCTTGCACAATATATCCCGATGTAATATGAAATTGCCCGTATATCCCAATGAGGCATATACGCTGTGTGTTGCCGGGAGAAGCAAGTGGCCGAGCTCGTGAAATGAAGAAGAGCCTATGTAGATTAGTAATACGTAGTACTCTTTTAGTGCCGTGTAGAAATTTTAGAAACTCCATTTTGACCAGTTTTAGACCAATATTGTGAAAAAAGTGTCTGAATTGTATAAGCCATGTTAGTACCCAATTATCATCGTACATTTTCCAGGACAAGTGCTGCGTTGCTTGACTACCAGAACTGGCCAGATTTGAGCATTCATCAATGCATCTTTTAGAACTGAGGGGGCCAGGAAGCCATCTAACATTCTTTTGACGTGCACGCTGCATGGGCCAGGCCGAGGGTTTGCGCAGCAACAAATGTATACTTAACAAAAATCACATTTAATTCTCTTTAATGTGACTACATATGACTTTATTAGGAGACAACGGTGCTGTAGATGTAATGATGGGTTATGTGTACCTACACATCACACACTGAGTTCAAAAACATATTAAAAGCTATACCCAACCTTTTGCAAAGCCGCAACACCTGAACTGGCAAAATTTTGTGTAGCGATTCGGCAGATGGCAACTGCAACGGTAACATTCACGTTCTTTTGCTACTTAATGCTTAGCTTTTAGGTTTGACTTCTGTTTCAGCCGTGGATGTTGGTGGGTCTGGTGCTGAGTGTATGTGTAGGCTATGTCAGCTCAGGTACGTAAGAAATTTATGGACATAGTCATTAGTTGATAGCTTGCATGTAAATGATTTTAAGTGATGCTCTGTGCTTTGTAACATTACTAGAGCTCTTTGAATTGTTGCAACTAGACCCATCCTCTCAAAGGTCTGGGCTAAAACAGAATATTTGTTTCTACCTCAACAGGTCCTACTCATACTCATCATCCTCCTGGTAACGTAATTTCACGTGGCACACCAGATAATCACGGCATACGTAAGTCCTCAGTCTCCAGTTCTCATTTCACAAGGAGATATCCTACCCACACCACAGGTACTCCTCACGGAATACGCAAACGTGGTCTTCCCCAGTCCCAACGGACTTTCTCACATTAGTGGCTCAACAAAGAGAAACCAGAGCAATACGTTCTGCCCAAACATCACCACCTGAGACATCTAGCGTAACGATTCCCCTGCTGCTTCTGTTACTAGACCTACAACTTCTTCAACAGGATCAGTTGAAACTATTATTGTACCTGCTCGTGGATCTGTTAGCTTCACAATTCCTCCAATAACAGGCATACCTGGTGGATCAGGATGTGAACCACCTGACCCTAGGCGACCAACAGGCAAACGTGGTTCACGTGGGCTGTCTGTTAGTGGCGGAGCTGGATGTAGTCCAATAGTTCTTCCCACAACTGATACCAATGGTACACTTGATGGGGCATCCACCTCTCCCACACCTTCTCGTCCCACTACACGCCCTCCTACAGTGGCCCCCTCACCACACTCGGCTACAAATCCTCCACCAGCGAATCCTCTCGCTACTGATCTCCATACAGCCACCACGCCGCCAGCTGCTCATACAACTTGTGAAGGTAAGCTCTCTGAAATGATCACAATCGTCTTTCATTGAGCTTGTTTTTATAGATTGTGGGGTGTGTGAGGGGAGGAGTGAGGGTCTAGTTCGCTATCCCACTACTCTAGCTCCAGCCAGTGGATCAGTGACTGTCACTGTACAGTGTGCTGACAATGCCCACGCCACCTACTCCGCAAGGCCGAATGTCACGTGTACTACCTCTAATGGTAGCTGGTCTGGTCAGATCCCCCAGTGTCAATGTGATGACGGATATCATGAAGTCACTCTCAATGGTACACAGATATGTCAAGGTCAGCGGCTTAATAACCCCAACTACCCCGTGTATCTGTGTATAAGTCAACGCTAGCAAAATGATGCTTCTTGTGTACCAATGCACTTTTCACAGGTATAACTGCCAATGCTTCTCTATATGCTGTGATTTCTGCACCAGCAGTATCACTCCTACTCATCTTGTTTATCATCACTACCACCTTCACCCTTTTCCTCTGCCGAATGAAGTTCAAAAAGAAGGCAGCTAAGGATGTAGAGGCACCAAGTGAAAGGAAGAGTGAGTAGTACTATATGTGAAAAAGGAAAAGTTCAGGAAAAGCAAAAAGATGCTAATGAGGAAGTGTGTCGCCATGAGCTAGAGCAGCAAGTGTGAACTGAAGAATAGTCGCAAACGCTATGTAGCGGTCCTGTTCTAGTGGTGTTTAGAAATTGTAGACACTCCAGTTTTAGACCAATATTGTATGTATGCATTAATTGTGTCCAGGGACACACATGAAATAAACCCACGAGATCAGAAACACAGATTGCACTACTATTCCATATAGTCCAATGATAAACAGCATGGTTGGCTTATCTCTTCTTCAATGAAGATCGTGATTAGGTAGACTCGAGCCTATTACACGGTTACCCCAATGCACCATGGATTTCACCTTATGTCGTCCATGTCCCGGATCTGGTCGACCAGTCTATCTCTGGCCAGCATGCTGGGATCAAACATGGCCCACAGCTGGACCCGCTCCAGACGAAACACAAACAGCTCGTCTCTGCAGTCGTCTGGGGACCCGTGGAGCTCCTGTGCCCGCCGGCAGTAGATCTGACAGTCCTTCACCACCAGGGCATCGTACAGACTCTGGATCTTCTTGGCTGCATACGTACGTACATGCATGGGACAATGAGATCAGGACTCAGATTTAGGTGCTACTACATGAGCCAGCTATGCAACCCGTGAACGTATTTCTTCAGCATGAGGGCAGTTTTTAAAACGAATTTTCCAGTTGCAGAAACCTGCCACCACACCAATTGCAGATAGGTTTTTGTATGGCAATGATGAAAGGGTTGTTATGTTTCACGTCACCTCCTTTTAAGAAGGCTCAAGGCTTCAAACAGCAGCATGCTTTTCAATGGTGAGTCATTCAAGAGTTTAGCACTATTCCTGACTCCTAAGGAAGACCTCAACTGTAGTACCCTTGGACACACACAAACACACTGTGTGTGTGTGTGTGTGTGCGTGCGCACGCATGTTGTGTGTATGCATATCTGTAAAGTCAGTGACCTACCTGAGAGGCCGAATTCTCCCTTTTTCATCTTCAGTTCCTCTACTTTCTTGTCCAGCGCCTTCAGTCGGTCCAACTTCTGTTCATACTCATCACACATCAGCTACAGCAGCAAGACACGCAGAAGAGAGAAACTAACACTCTTACCACATATGTACATGTATGTATTTGACAAAGAAGTCGCTAGCAAAAGAGAGCACAGCGAAGAAAGCTGCAACCTATACATGCATGCCCTTTGTCCCTCTCCCTACAAACCAATGAAAATTTTTTTAACTTTTCCACCAAAATGTTCCATGCGTGTACACTTTGTTTACTTCGTAGTTTGCTCTCAGTTTGGCCTCAAAGGGGTCCTCACACAGCTGCAAGAAAGCCTCTCCACACTGGAGGTGTACGTCAGGAGGGAGGAAGAGGGTTGACGTAGGCCCTGCAGTACTGTGCAGCTGGCCAAGGTACTTCCTCACTGTCATCACCTATTGCACATATTGTACAATGTACACATGTATGAACGAATGCAACGCATTTTGGCAAGCGAAGCAAGCAGTTCAATTTTCGCACATGTTTCACGCATATTTAGAATCACGCAGAACATGCATTACGGTATGTGCAGTGTGGCTGTTCAGGTCTCAACAAAGATATAATTATGAAAACCCCACATTTAAGTGGGTTCGCCTCCCTCGCCAATAAAGGTCATCCACAACGCAACTTTGTTGTGAGAGACAAAGTTGCACGCAAGTTCAAATGCATAAGTATATATATATATGGTCAACAGAGTATTTCTATTCTATTGCGTACCTTGTTTCGTGGACCAATCATACACATACATTTGAAGTTCAATGCAACTTTGTCTCAAAAGTTGCATCGCGTATCATGGCCTTAATAGCAGCCAAACTACACACAAGCGGTATAGATACATACGTAGTAGTACGCCCACCTGATCAAATATTGAACCAAAGTTGTAGTCATAGGGGAAAATCAACTTTGCTCTGGATGCTGAGAGGTCACTGTTGAAAAATGCGGAAGAACAGAGCAGTATTAAAATGTGACTTCAGCTTCCCACTCAAGATAATGATTTTACCAGCCTGAAATAGGTAGTGTCTTGCAAAGCAAAGCTACACCAGTTTTGGAAAAACTTGGGATATACATGTTGTAAATGCATGAACATTTACGTACTGGGTGATTTCACCTAACAGCCATATTTTCAGTGTAAACGAAATGACTTTCTACAGCAATTATTAATTTAGTCTAGAGATAATTATGACGGGGGCTCACATGGCTGGGTTTGATTCCAGCGTCATCTGTTGAATCTTTCTCCTCTCCACATGACCAGCGCCGTCTCGACTCGGAAACACGGCCTTCAAGTTTTCGAGAGTAGCAATTCTGTGTTTGTCAAAGACCAGTCCCACGTCGTAGGCATCTACAGCCAGAGCCCTGTCCTTCACCAGACAGTGGCTGGTCTGAATCTCCACTGACACACTGTGGGGAGTCCGTGATATAAGGCAGTCAATAATATGATCATTAATACTCAAATTTCAAAGCCGTATTAGGGTGAATCTTCATGTAACAATAGACCATGTGATGCCAAGAGAAAAAAGATGTGGAGCTCTGGACAGCTGTTTCGGGCTTGTTGGTCCTCATCAGCAAAACATACCACAACTCATGTACGTTTGTCCCTCACCCACTTCTTGTACGTGCATGCATGCACATCACAGTTAAATACTGACATACATTAGAGTCTGGTTTTTCTGGATTACGTTTTGTCTGTTAGAGTTGTACGGTGTTACCCCATCATACTAACTCATTTGAACCAATACCTACAGCAACGTTATTGGAATGCACATATGTATTATGCTATTCTTACACAAATAGTCATTCGTCACCAATGTAATGTTCTTATTTTATGTGCACAGACTACTTACTTTAAAGATTGTCCAACACAGGCACGACAGACTGCAGTATCCAAATCGATGGCCAACGACAGGGGTAAACAAGAGATGACACTGTTTATTTTCTCTCCCATCATAACCACCCGATGCTCTCCCTTGATGTCGGGCCCCTGCCCGTTAGCTGGTAGACGAGATCCGACTACCACTACAGCCAGGTCTCTGAGCCCATTCCAGACCTCGGTGGTGACGTGGAACAGGGACCGGTGGCTGGTCGGGTTCCAGTTTGTCTCCAAACAAACCACCCTCACTGAGATCTCCTGCACACAAAATACTGCAGAACTAAACACTCATAAATGTGGTCAGCTGGTATGCGTGTGTGTGCGTGTGTGAGATGGGCCAATCGAAGAATTCGTGAAGAATTTTGTGAGTTAGTATCAGAGTATATATAGTTATCTACATAACGCACATAATGTGGAAAAGTTAGCATCAACAAGTGTGTGAGGATTTACAACTTACTTCAGCACACTAGAAATGGTGACTGTGTGTACTACCCAATGTGAACCATAGCTACATAGTAGGCTGTGCATCAGTTACTGTTCGTGCATGTACGATTGCAAAAAATCAAGGTATCTACCACACAAAATGTGTATTATGGTTACCTTGAGTGAGTGTTGGTATCCGAGGTTGAGAGCGGTGACCACACCCAGCCCCACCCCTGCAGGGAGACTGGCCATAGGGGAGCAGAGGAAGGAGGAGGAGAGGGAGGAGTCCCTCGACAGACAGTCCAGTAGCAGTCCGTGGAGGGTCAGCTGGACCGAGGGAGGGGGAGGAGGGGAGGAGGGGGGAGGGGGAGGAGGGGGAGGAGGGGGGAGGAGGAGGGGAGGAGGTGGACAGCGAGACTGCATCTAGTCTCATCATCACTGCTGGAGGCCCTGTGGGTGTGCACAAAAAGAACAATTTATAGCTCCTGCTTTCAGGAAACAAATACTGTGATGCTCATACATAACGATAGCAGATCGAAAGTCATCAAAACCAGAGACTAATTTTACACCAATGAGACATGCTAAATGTACCACATTCTTGAATATTCAAAGCTACTGATTGTTTAAGCCGACAAATGTCAACGATACATACATGTTATTGTACTACACTCTGACGTTGTATTAGTGTAAGCCAGTACATACTTGGTGTAAGGCCATAAATGAAAGCGTTGGCATCAGTGAAGTGAAACGACAGAGTCATTTTACTCAGACTGTGCAAAACACTGCCGGTGGTAGTTATAGTGTTGCCCTCATCCACCGGTCCAGAGACTGATTCCAGCCCAGCTCCTTCTCCTACTGACACTCCATCATCCCCCTCATCATCCTGAGCTGACTGCAGAGGTGATGATACCGGTACGGTCTGCCCCTCCTGTACCGTCCATTGTCCGGTCTCGTTCGATCTTGCCGCCACTGCCGTCCCACCACCAAACAGACGGTAGTGCTGTTTTAGGTGAGACAGTGTCCGCAGTAGAGCCACTTGTGTTGGTCTGGACCACTCCACCATGAGACTAGATCCCTCCCCAGTCAGCACCCCAGGCTCTCCACTTCCTAACACACTCACAACCTTCCTCCAGCTCCACACATCTGACTCGCACCTCGAGCTAGCACCTCCCTCCCCACCCTCTCTCCACCCGCCTCCCACTCTCGCTCCTGAATCAGACGACAAAGTCTCAACTTCTTCGCTGCTTTTTTCTTCGATTTTCTCATCCTCTACCCCCTCCTTCTCTTTCTTCAGCCACGCCAGACTGCGAGTGGCTGGAGATGGTTTTCTCAATCTTGAGGGTGAGGTTTCCCAGAGCCAGCAGATGGCCCCACTGGTGCCGACGGAGGGAGGGAAGGACAGACGGGTCGTCTGGCCGCTGTCTGAAGAGGGCAGAGTCCTCGGACACCGGAGAGGGGGTGTGGCCTGGGACGTGTAGGTATGCGTCCTCGAGTCTCAGAGATGCACTGGAATGAAAGTGTATTGAAGGACCAGGAGTTAAACCAGGTCTAACTGACAACACAGCTGAACTCCTACACAAAGGTTTATCTGTATCTCCCTTCTTCTATCTCCATTCTCTCTTCTACTACATATGTAGTATAGACAACCATTACTTTACACCGTTTACCTGGTCGACGAACCCCACCTCCTAATCTTAAAACTGAACCTGATTGTACGTATATACCACTTTTTTTGTACATAATAGACAACGACACACGAGAGAGCATTGACATCGAGTAGACAGTTCAACAAGATTTACTTCACATTACAGACATACACCTGAGGATGGGGTGAGAGTGGGTGGAGTCAGGCCCAACCCACTGGAGGTTGACTGCACAGGAGGCCAGCACTGCCTGTACCAGAGGCTCCTTAGACTGGAGAGTGGGCGTGTCCATCCTCAGCGAGATTGACCAATCACTGGCCTCCACCGTCGTCACGACAGCAGATGACATCATTGATCTGAGTACATCAAGTACACCTCCTCTTGATGACGATAGGCTAGCACTGTGCAATAATACAAGGTAAGCTGAACATTGATCATACTGTCGACTCTACACTTTTAAGAGCTCTACGTACTATGTCCACACATGGTTTCTCTGCAAAGTTATAACGGGAGTACTCTTTACAGCGTGAGAAGTGTATGGTTTACTCCATGAAACAGTCTTTGTAAAGGTTTTCCTCTACATGCAGTACATAATGTACACGTGCCTCTGCTGTTGGTTGCTGGTGTTGGTACGAAGGGCCCGGAGACTGCTGATGAGGTATTTACACCAGTACACCGTCTCGTCTTCACGGAGCGTCGAGTGGAGGGACTCCATTTTGACCACGTTGGACAGCTGCCCTGAGTCATACTGCAGGAGAGAGGGGGAGGAGGAGGAGGAGGAGGAGGTTGGCAGTGACTTGCTTTATCGGAGGTTCACTGCAGTAGATTTCTACTGGAAGGAGCCACTAGTACGCATATGTCATACTGAACATACACTTCCAAAAAACGATCAAAATAACACATATCATGCAGTATCATGATTGTATAGTTCACCTTTGAATTGAGTCTAAATTGCTTCAGCTTTAAAAATTCTCTACTAAGTGAGTCGGTTGCTGTTAAATCTGAGGTTTAGAAAAAAGGAAAAAAATCACGTCACCTCCAGATACGTATGTCGAGGCCTTACCTTGCAGTCCTACCATTGCACTGAGTCCCTGGTGACTACTACTAGCATCAGACTCCACGCTCACACCACCAATGTTGAAAAATACTCGCGTCAGTTTGGACGATATAACTCTGTAGCAAATATTGAACAAGCATTGCATATGGACACAGGCATCACATAATATGGACACAAGTATCACATAATATTTACCGGCATTGCAGCATGTTAGAGCACATGTAATGCTAAAATGTAAGTCCCCCCCCACACACACACACATACCTGTTGGTCTCTCTGACCTGGTGGAGTAGATTTACGTCTTCCAGAACAATCTCAACCTGCAAGCAATATGAGTTATACACATACAGAAACTATATGGCGAACATTTTGAGGGAAAATCTTGTCCTGTTTCAAGGATCATTTTCATTATGCTGTGCAAAGGGTCCGTTCGCAAAATTCAGCTGGGAAAACGTTCATGTGAATGGCTTGGAAAAACTTGTGAACTACCCTAAATTTGCTCCCTTGTGGCACAACTGTATATACTGTGATTGTACACACTCCTGCATCAATATATACGAGGTATATACCTTGGGAAGTTTGGTGACTTGGTCTTGAAGTGAGTTGAGAGTCTCGACCTGTGTGTGTATAAGACAACACCATTAAAGGACATATCCTGTATATCAGATGGCACACGCACCGGCTGGTCTCCTTGGGGGTAGGTAGGATCTCAGGTGCTGCACTGCATACCTAAATGCTCCTGTCAAAGAAACATACACAAATTAAAATAGGAACACAAACTGGGCAGTTTACACACATACACACGTGTTTTTACACAAACCCCATCGCACACACCACACACACACCTCACCTGCCTGGTCAGTAATAACTCTATAACGTTCATCTGAGCATCTACTAGATGTAACATTATGCCATTTCATTTCTACATTCTGCAGTCAACATGATGCAACAAAATCCACTTTTGCAATGTTGTCACTTCCAAGCTGCAATAATACGTATGGCTAAAACAAATTCGCTGAGCACCCAAAGCACGCGTAAAGGCATTGCTTAAGTTATCTCAACACCCCCTTGATTCAAGTGGTGTGGCTTTAGTAGTCGGATAAGCAAGACATACGTACTCCCATGTACATAAGTACATAGCTGCAAATTTAGTTGGGGAAGATCCTGCGAGCTGCACAGCTCAGTTGTATAGTCCACTGGAATTTCAGTCTCCACACCTGAGTTTCACTCACGAAAGGAGTTGGTTCTTTCTCTTTTAGTTTCCCTACGAACCAGTCTGTGTACTTTAACAATCCTTCAGTTACAGTACCTTCTCTGAGCCCTATGTATATAGCTGGAGTTTTGTATGTATACAGTCACCTTCTCTGAGGAGGACGCAGGAGAGAGGAGCGGTGTTGATTTGGACGGAGGCCAGCGTGGGGCGGGAGGGGGCTCCCAGGGGCTGGAGGTACAGGTAGACTCTCGAGCTCCCCTCCACCTCCAGGAGAGGAGAGTAGGCTTCTTCCTCTCCACCCACAGTCCTCTCCTGGGGAGACAGACACCGCATTATTACTGCTAGTGGTTCAACATCTATAATGCAGTGGAATCAGACACCAATGAGAGAGAAGAAAGAGTTCTTGTTAAATTGCATGCAAGTAACTGCTTTGGGAAAAAAATGCCCTTATTAGAAAGGTGTCCTTATTTGGGGGGTCATATGGCGATTATCATGTACCTTAATGTTTACGTATGTGTGCAACCCACAGTTCCACTCAATAGCGCGAATTGTATTAGATGATGTAAAGCGGTTTACCGTGTGAGGACAGAGCATTAGAAGTTGTGCTTTGACACTTTCCACATCCACAGACATCGCCAACATCCTGTTCGAGACATAATAATACTCAGGTGGCTGCCATAGCACTAGGGCCATAGACCACGCACCCATGAGAGCAATGGGCGGAACCGTTAACAAACAAACACACACCAAATTAAAATATTGACGGATATCACTTTTGCAAGTTTCGAGGTTTCAGATCCATGAACAAACAACTCTCTTTATTTGTGGCAGGACCATTTTGTATATACAGAGGCTTACTTCACGAAATTGTTACATGAAGGTATTAGACCATGTGATGTACACTTCTTTCTGAATTGCAATGAAGGTTTCTTCCTCTGCAAGTCGCTCTCTACAGCTGTATACAATAGTCTAGAGTCTAGCGGTGTATCAACAGTAGGGATGTTAATTGTGACCCACGTTATATTTTGGCCTGCTGCCTGACTTCCCACTCAACTGCCACATCCCACATACACACAAATGGCCTTCATTGCAATGCCATAATTCAATTATGTACACCACCTAATGGAGATAACTGTTCTAACATGTTTGTTTATGGACGCCAGCGCAACTGCTCTAGACATCTTGGGTTGCACAACTTCCATAATTGCTGCCACCACATGGGCATGTATACTAAGTGAAATATTGACCTATTATAATGTATATAGGGTTGTAAACTGTACTAGTATGGAGGTCGTATTGATTGCACCTCACTTGCCTAGCTGGCCTGGTAGCTCATACGTATGAAGAAAAGTCAGCATTTGACTTTGGACTTAATCGAGCTAGCCACATGATCCATGATTAACAACAAGGATGCAAAGCAAAACAACCCCGAAGGCCATTTTTTCCTTTGCGTCGCAAGTTTGTTGATCACGTACAAAAAATGTTTAGTTGAGACTTACTTGTCTGGCATAGGCTGGGCAAGCAGGGACACGCCCTCTCTCACCATGACCACGCCCAGAAACTCCACCTCCTTGTCCACCACGTCCTGTACCGAGACCTCCAACTTTGACACACACAACTCCACATGCTAGGGGGACATGTACACACACAGTACATTGTATACGAATGCTCCTGGAAAACTCATGCATGACAGACTTTGGCCATGAATCGAAGAATCCGGAAGAGCAATCTTTGTCTCAGAGAGCGCCCTGAGTAGAACAAGAAAAGCGGTCAAGAATTTGTTATGCACGTTCTGAAGGGGTATGGTATGGTATGGTAGGGAGAAAGCAAGAGCCACATTACCAGGATGACTCAGACTACATGTTTATAGCATACTAGCTAAAAGAATAATATCAGAGGAAAAGAAAGAACCTCCCCCACCCAAGACAGACAATAACATACCCAAGCACACAAAACACAGACAATAACATATAAACAGAAAGAAAGAGGCAGGACCCTGGGTGCATGTACGAGGTAGAAAGGCAAAGGCACAACAACAAAAATCAGCTACACCAGGACAGCATGCACATCTTGCAAATACCAGCAATGGACTATAAGGTCATAGACAACTGACCAAGAATACATTCCCAAAACCCATTTAACACAAAATCCCAGTAGTGTAATTCTGATATATACTCCGATGGAGGACTTGAAAATTGTGCCCGTACTCTGCAATCCACTCAAGTTTCAAGTGTGTTACGTTACTGACTGGGGCGCGCTATCAGACACTGACTTTTGTGAGGTGATGATGTCATTTGTTTGACTGAGGTCCTCCTAGCACTGGCACCAGGAGGAGGAGGAGGAGGAAGGAGAAGACATTCCAAATGGAGCCTGTTGATGTTCACTTTGAAAAAACGCCTGCAGAAAACAATGTTTAAGAAAGGGATGAAAGTATGAAGAGAGGATCTGTACATGTGGGATTAGAAGTTTTACTTTCAGGGCAACTATGGGTGAGCAGACAGCAGAAAAGCTCAAACATAAGTTGACTGACTAAGAGGGGCGAGGTGATAAGTTCCTTAGTTTTACAGGCAAGGGTAACGGTCATCCCTAACCACAGGTTTTTAGTTGCTATGCTTACAGATGCCGTGCTTGCATTGCATATGCACACATTCACACATAACCAGATCAGTTTGTTGGAATATTCAGTGCTGTTCACACGTGCTGCAGTACACACACGTACATATGAACACCTCGAGACTCGAGACTCGAGAGACTCTGGTGCGAAAAGATCCATGTGTACTCTAATACCCATGTATGGGGCTAGTGGAGCTCATAGACAAAAGACCTCTACAAAGTGGTAATAGAAATGCCTTGGTTTCTTCAAACACTAGACTGTCATGCATTGCTCAGCTATACCAGATTGTTTAGGCAAGATAGTAGGACGAGATGGTGTTACTATTCCATACTCCAACTGTATTCAAAGTATTAGGTAAAGTTAGTTTGCCTCTTATTACACTTCTGTTTCTACAAAAAATGCAAAATCGTTCACACTCTCATTTGGGAGGACAGCGAAATTTGGGTAAGATAGGGATTGGTAAAGCGGGATATGGATACATGCACTAAGATAGAGTATGTTACTAAGTATTCCATACTCCAACTGTATTAGGGATAGTTGGTTTGTATGTACTTACGCATTTAAACACTCAACAGTAATCTAAGTGCATGCTAATTCCAAAATTTACAGTTCGTGTCATGCGGCCATCTTTGGGAGAAATGTCATGTCTGATACCCATCATGTTTGTTACAGGAGGGGAGTAAAGGAATACAGCATATTGACATATACCTGCAGCTGGAGTCGAACCATTTGATGGTGACAAACAACCTCAGAATCTCCTGAAGAGAAATTGTTTAAATTTGCATAGAGTTTGAGGCGTCTGGTGTTATTTTGCCCTGTTTCGTGAGCTCACCAGTTCACAGGTGTGGCTGCGCAGAGAGAGGGAGTCAAAACCCATGAGTCTCCAGCCGCCAATCCCCATCCTCACCCCCCATACCTTGTCCACCAGCCACACTACACCCCACACGAACACCCTGCGTGCACACACAGATGCACAAAACACCTGTAAACTTAATAAATCACAGTGTCCTCTGTGAATCCTGATGGGCAGGGAGTAAGTCCCCCCACAATAGACAGGGGCCAATATTTCTGCAATCAGTAGTTTTCTTTACGAAACTAAAGGTTTGTCCCTCAACAACAGTATATATATGTCAGTTCGGTTGCATACACAGAAATATACACAACCATAACATGTAGAAAAGGGGCATATGTATATACCACATGGTTTCCTCACTGTGTTCTTACCGTATGAGTACAAGGAAGAGCAGAATCCGGGCGACTACGCCAAGCCAGTACACAGCGCTATCCATGAGCTACTTCTGGTGCTGCTACGCGTATCACTTTCGAGGGGGAGAGAACGCCACAGATGCCATGATGACTTACCAGATGTAGAAAATACAGTCGCAAAGGGGTTAATGGTAATTTGCGTTGCACGGCGCTTAATTGTTAAGCGCTTCGTATCCTTTGCTACGACTCTCTAGAGCTCAGCATTGTTTCCGTGAGGCCGTGGCGGTCTGAGAGATGGCCAGAGAATACGATCATCTCTTCAAGTTACTCATCATCGGGGACAGTGGTGAGTGGGCTGTAGACGGCGGCTCTGGGGGACGAGTGGTGTCGTGGTAGCCTGCAAGGCGTGGTCACTGGCCAACTCAACTCATTGACCGTAGCTACTCTGGCCTGTATGTGCACAGTCACGGCCTGTGGTGCCTGTGCAAGTACCGTGTAGCGGCTGGGGGGGCCACGGCCTGTACTGACAAGGCCTGTGATGTTCAGTAAGGGTCCAATGATAATGCCACTAGATGACTGGATGTTCCTGGTATGCAGTCCCTAATAGGACATGTCTCCATGTCGCCATCCATACCTGAGCCTCTCAGTGTCTCTGGCTATCCCAGCATTATGCAATGGTCAATATGTACATGTAGTACACAGACTGGGAGAACTTAGATTATCTGTTGTGTATATTTCCTTTTTTCTTTATTGAAAGATGCATTTGTTTATATCACAGCCATAACATCCTATAGAATCAATCATTGTCACTAAAGTTGAAAGAGGGTAACCCCACTCTTACGTGCGTAATTAACCCTTCCCTCCACCTCTCTCTTTTCTCCCTCCTCGTTCTATGCATGTGGCAGGTGTTGGAAAGAGCTCGCTACTGCTGAGATTTGCTGACAATCTCTTTGCAGGTATTGTACATAAACCATGACCAACCTTTTGTATACAAGTCCACCTAGTCATGTAGTGTGATATTATTGTTATGTCTGGCCTGTGTATGTACTTGTATGTTCGTAGCTGAGTGTGCACTGTATGAAGGTATAGCATTCTGTTACCGAATGGCTGTAGAGCATAATTATGTACATCCAATACAAACAGATCTGGCACTGCAGTGCGAGTATACATAATTATATACATCAAGTGATTGTGACAGGTGGTGCATGACATTGCAGATGTACAATTGCAGACTCTTAGCCTGGTGACCTTACTTTGAATGTGCTAGCATCGGCGGGCTAGTTTCATCATCAGAGCACACCCACTCGTATCATGTGGAAAAGGGGTGTGATGTAGGTAAATGACGTAATTGGTGTAGGTCTCGAAATTGAGATCTCCAGTCCCACAGTCCCTGGTATACAGGGCCTTGCATATGCTATATAGAATAGGACCGAGTTTTCATGTTAGTTATACCACCAGGAAATCCTCCTTCCCCTTGCGAGTGGAGTACCTTGAATACGAGACTAAACAAGCTACTGCCAGTACAGTGTCTTGTAATGGTGCACCCCTCTGTTGCTACGTACACTCTGACACACCATCTAATAAGCTACCGTTAGCTGACATTTCTGTGCACAAAGTTAGCATCAGACGTTATTGCTCCCCAGTCTTTGTTTCCTTGCCTTCCCAATGTCAACACCTCCCCCAGCTCCGTATACATATACATATAAACAACTCTCGATCTCATGCTCAGTGGGTGTCTGCCTATGCACGCACTATTTGTGTGTTGTTGTCATGGACAAACACTCTGTGTTTTCTCTCCATAACAAACATATGCAATCTGACAGTAGGGCTAAATTTAGAGACTGTTACTAAAAAAAACAGAAACTTAATTGCATTCTTGCACTGGGCCCTATTGTTTTGTTCTATCTTTAGTAACTACGTAGTTAAAGTTGAGGAAAGGTTCTGGTTAATTATTGGAGAGGAAAGTAGTTGTCTGAGTGCACATTTTTCCATCCCCCGATGGGACTTTGTGTAAGACGACAATTGTCTATGAGGCTGTGCATGTGTGTGGCTCTCGTGTTCACTCGCCAAAAATATGTGCATTTCTTCTGGCTAATAATACGCTACATACTGAAATGACTGACATCCACAGAATTTTCACTACAAGGCACTAGAATACTCTGCGTGCATGTACGTCACTGTGAAGGTCTTTGGTGTTGGTGTTTCAGTGTCACCACGGGACTTCTGTGGGGAGATTCATCACATTCCTCCCTGGCTTCCACGGTGGCTGTGCAGCCAATGTGTATTCACGGCGCTTTCTCTATGAATTGTCCCCACGTACCCCCTGCTTAGTGCCTTACTGACTGTGATGGCTCAGATCTCACAGGTTCAGAGGTTAATTGTACAGCTGTTTCGTGTCAGAAGATGAAAGGCATGGACGTGATGTTTCAGAGTATGGAAGAACATGTAATAGCAGTGAAGAAGTGGGGCCTGAAAATACTCTTGTAATGTGACAGCAAAGCTATTCCTGTTCGGAGTGGGTAATTGGAGGGTGACCCTATAGCAATGGGGCTGGTGTGATTACAACAAGCTCGAAGCACTGTCCACAACAGCATGAACAATACCTGTACATCAAACACTGAAGCTGAAGATTACTTACAGGGAAAAATAAACTGGCTAATTGTAGCTGTAGCTACCGTACATTGAGTAAAGAGTAAAGCTGTTGCTAAAATTGTGCTCTATGCTGACCATAGGAGTTTGAGAACTAGTGGCATTCTGAATAAGACAATGAGGGGTTCTAGTATCAACTAACACAAGTATTATGTCATGTTTTACACACACGTAGAGGCTGCTACCATTGGTGTCTTGATTACTTGTCCTCTCTGCATTGATGCCTTACGCTTGAGATGTTATGATACACTGATGATGGCTATAATATAAAGTTTGGACGGTGTATAATAAGACAAATGTTATGCTATAGAAACTCTCATCATCTATGAACCAAATCAACCAAGAGTTGTTCATAGTTTCTTTATACCAAACAGGACTGTCCTGGAGCATTAATTATTGAAGAACATTAGGGGTGCAACTTTCAGCAATCGGCCATCCTTCCCCTCTACGCTCTACGGCCATGTCTCCTCCTGTCTGTCAATACGTGCCGTCATAGTTTGCAAGCTCATTCTCCTGAGCCTTAGTTCAAATGTATAGCTGTAGGGATACTAGAGCGTAAGAAACTACTGCGAGACACTAGCAAATCTTCATGTGTATCTGTGTCTTGGTGTTCTAGCTGCATTTGTTTATAGCTATGTACCCTTTAAGTATCACTAAGTACAGCAGTACTTAGTATATAGGTACATGTATATAGGGATGACACAGGTTGTCCTGCATTATGTATATTCCTTGCTTGGTGCCTTGCATTTTGGCTACCATACATGGCACTCTTCTTGCATATCCAGGTATATCTCTACCGGCCTGCCCAGGTTTTCAGACCAGGTTTCCCACGTGTAGTAAGCGTTGTCCTTGTATAGCCAAACGCTACTCCTAGCATTTGTACTGTGTGTGTGTGTCATAGTTGATGAATGTATAGCATAACCAAATAGCCAAATAAGACCTTCTTGTTCACTCTAGAACTGTTCAACCCTCGGGTTGCATGTCCAGAGCTCCGCATCTTTTTTCTCTTGGCATCACATGGTCTATTGTTACATGTGACATGAAACTATTGCGTCCAAGAGTTATAATTATGGCGTGAAGCACGAGTGAAACAGCTGATAAGCAATGGTGCACCACGACCAGCTTTATTGGGTGTTCAGTGCACCATAAAGGCTCCAAGCTACTTACGGGACAAGTACGTATTCAGTCCAGCGTTGCCCCGAATTCTACTGAGAGGTGTATATGCCTAGCTTGTGTTAGAGCGAGACACAGGCGAGAGGCTGCATGGAGTGACATGGCCATCAGTTAGTGGTGGGTTCTGCTCATGCATACTTACACAGGAGCTAATATACTCCTAATTCACGAATGCTTACACATTCCTTATGTTTACACTATGTAGCACTATAATAGTACTAGAATGGCCTAAATTAGTTTGTTGTTCTTGTCTTGTCTACTATTATGCACTGCATTGATTTCTTACCGTGTGGGTGTGTTAGAGAAAACTCTTTGTGGAGGGCACATAACACCTTAGCTGGTTGGAGACATTGTAGCTGGCACTCCTGAAGCTAGTCGAAGACTGGCCCGCACCCCACAGACCACCTACTGTATACACACACCATATTGGAGCATACACTTTCTCACCTTCTGTTGATGCCACAAGTTGTCCTCTTGGAATGAGAGTCTGGTATGCATTAGTCATAGTCAATCACGCACGCACGCACTGTATGTGTTGCAAGCGCATGTCCGTTTGTGGATTCGTTGTTCATGGTTAAGTAGCTAAATCTCATGGAGCATGAAGACGCCACAATGAGAACCAACTTAGACTACGATGAAGTCATTCATAATTGCCTGGCTATAGGATGGGTGTGTTAAAGTATAAGTGACTGACAGGTAGGAGTGAAAGGCAAGGAATGGGGGGACGCATTTACCCATGCACCCCATTTTAAAAAAATCAGCAGGGACTATGTAGGAATATAAAGTGAACACACACGCTTGTGCTTTGCGCCGAGGGTTTCCACTTCAATGCTACAGTATTGAACTTGTCACGGGTAAGTATTGGGTGTGGTCTGGTGGATAAAGACTCACACTCTAGATCGTGAGGTCAGTGGTTCGGGTCTGGGGTGTTTTTTTTATAATGATGTAATGTGAGTGTTGATACGGTACCAGTCAAAAAAAATGCACTGTATTTCCAGCTTTTAGTGTAGAAACCAGATCTACACAACAGCACAATGTACACATGAAAAAGGGAGTAATTACTATTTCCTGAACTGTTTCAAGACCTTTCTACAGGTGTGTAGTTACAGATAAACTACAGTGAGAAACAAAAATCTACCCAAATGTGACTGTACTATGTACCTACGTATTAACCATGCGGTAGGTGCATACAATGTACAGACAGGTGTAGCTACCCGTCCTACAGTGATAAAATGCACTTATGTAGCAACACTACAGCATACCTACGTACTACAGCAAGGATTGTACGTAATGTTACTACAGTGGTTAAACCAAACAGCGCCACATGTGTACCGGTCGTAAAAGGCCAAAACTTCATGCAAGCACTGAGTACAATACAATAGCAACACCTTTAAGTTTTGGAGTGGTAACACAACTACGGTGCATTTTTTTTGACTGGTACCGTATAAGAGGAACGTTTTTTCATCAACTCTCGTGGCCAGCCCAAGTGGCTAAGTGGTTAGAGACGTGGGGACTGACACATAAGGTGCCCGGTTCGAATGCCGGACCCGCACTGAAACTGTCAGATGGTCCAGAGCATTGGCTGGGAACAGCTCTGGTTCCTCCCCTTACCCATGAATCTACCACTGACCCACATACATCTCAAAGGACAGCGTACAGTTTGGCATTGCACTGCGTCCATAGACGTCTGTCTGGAGAGATGTAGGGTGGCTTTTTTTCAACCCCTTGAATTTTTTTTGTGCTGAAACATTCCATGGATAAGTTTAGATGCGCTCTTCAGCTATAGTGAAGGTATTTATAACATTGCGTTTGCCTGCCCTTCACCCCAGATTCTTGTTAAAAGTACGAATAATTTAGGCCACCCAATTTCTTTCTCCAGGCCCTTGTTCAGTGGGTAAGTCCATAATCGCCCTCTCCTCCTAGAACAAATACAAAATGTGTGTTGTTGATACAACTACAGATGTGTATACATACGTATGTGTAGCTGCTCATGCTCCTCCTCTCAGGCACGTACATCACGACCATTGGCGTGGACTTCAAGATCCGGACAATTGATGTGAACGGGGAGAAGGTGAAACTACAGATCTGGGACACTGCAGGCCAGGAGAGGTTTAGAACCATCACCTCCACGTGAGCCTTAACCTCTATAGGAAATGTATGCCAATACACCAATTATAATCATTACCCTCGGCGTGCATGCGCAGCGAGGGTACAGTAGTTGGGTCTGTGTGTGTGTGTATGTGTTACTCAACATCTCACTTCTCCAATGTTCTTTCGTCTCACAAACGATACGACCTACTTAACGGGCAATGAAAGGTCAGCAAGTTTGTGCGGTTTTCTCTGAAACTGCTCCGTTGCAAAGCTAGAGCGCTTCCAGCATTGTACGGCTAATGCATAGTCGGCCATTTTTATCGCTGCGGAAAATGCGCATGCGCTTATATTTCAACAGGCTCATTTACCTCGACCGGGTCCGCTTGCTCTGTGTATCTTGAAGGCACAAGAAGTCACAACGAAGGGCGTGTATATATCGACTCTCGCATGCTATCTACTACTGTAGCTAGCCCGTGTCAGACTCTCTGCGAGCTACTAGCGGGAGACCACGAGTAAACGCATGCTAATAGCAGCCCAGTCCATCAGTTAGCGGTACCGCGCATGCCCCAGTTCGCCGAGGGTTTGCACTTCAGTGCTTTTCATTATCTGCATCAGTGATCATTGGATAATGCCAAGCACTGGTGTAGTATCACCCACACAGAGTAATTTGGGTTTTGTCTGTTCTGGAGCCTTGTCTCCAGAGCTGCCTCTGGTACTTGATAGGATGAACCTTCTGCACATAGGTAGGTTACACTACACCCGCGAGGCGGTTTAGTGGATTTAGAGAGAGGGTTGTGGCTTCACGTCCCACCCAGGCTAGCTGTTGGAAAGGTGCTGTCCTATTGCTCGTTTAACATGTGGCATCACTGGTGTTGTTAGGGGGTGGGATGTACTAGCTTCTGTTCAAATATTTTCTATAATTGCGTGGCCAAAACTGTCTATATATGGTACGGATTTTTTAAAGTTTCTACGTAGGTAAAAGCATTGGCAGCTAACCGTAAATATGTAGGTGTTGTGATAGTGGGATCACTGAAATATCTTCACTGAGACTACAAGCTGTCTTTCATTGGCGGGCTTCTACAAATTAAACCCTTGATGTCTGACACACTGTGAGCAAGGCTGGGTGTTGCTCTAGACCACAATGGTGTCTGACACACTGTGAGCAAGGCTGGGTGTTGCTGTAGACCACAATGATGTCTGACACACTGTGAGCAAGGCTGGGTGTTGCTCTAGACCACAATGGTGTCTGACACACTGTGAGCCAGGCTGGGTGTTGCTCTAGACCACAATGATGTCTGACACACTGTGAGCAAGGCTGGGTGTTGCTCTAGACCACAATGATGTCTGACACACTGTGAGCAAGGCTGGGTGTTGCTCTAGACCACAATGTCTGGTGTCACATCAGAGAAACAGAGAGAGAGAGAGGGCAAAGCAGAGCTGTCAAGTTGTATAATTAACCCTCGGCGCGCATGCGCAGCGAGGGTTACAGTACTTGGGTCTGTCTGTGTGTCTGTGTGTCTGTCTGTTACTCTACATCTCACCTCTCGAATGTCTGTTCGTCCCAGAAACGATACCATCTACCCAACGGGCGACGAAGGTCAGAAAATATGTGGGGTTTTCTCTGAAAATGCTCCGTTGCAGAGCTAGAGCGCGAAAAAGCCAATATGCAAATACGCAACGGCTTACGCGGTCTGATCGATCCGCGTGCTCTGCGTACCTCGAAGGCACCAGAAGATGCAACGCAGGGCGTGTATCGCCTCTCGCATGCTATCTAGTAGTGTAGTTAGCCCGCGTCAGACTCTGCGCGAGCTGGCAAGAGACCACGAGTAACAGCTAAAACTAGACCCAGCCCATCGATTAGTGATACAGCACATGCGTTTACTCACGCGTGCGCGTCACAATGCGCCGAGGGTTTGCACTTCAGTGCTTTTCATTAACCCTCGGCGCGCATGCGCAGCGAGGGTTACAGTAGTTGGGTTTGTCTGTGTGTGTGTCTGTCTGTTACTCTACATCTCACTTCTCGAACGTCTGTTCGTCCCAGAAAGGATACCATCTACCCAACGGGCGACGAAGGTCAGAAAATAAAGGCGGTTTTCTCTGAAAACGCTCCGTTGCTAAGCTAGAGCGGGAAAAAGCCAATATGCAAATACACAACAGCTTTCTACGGCATGATCGATCTGCGTGCACCAGAAGATGCAACGCAGGGCGTGTATCGCCTCTCGCATGCTATCTAGTAGTGTAGTTAGCCCGCGTCAGACTCTGCGCGAGCTGGCAAGAGACCACGAGTAAGCTAAAACTAAGCCCAGCCCATCAATTAGTGGTACGGCACATGCGTTTACTTACGCGCGCGCGTCACAGTGCGCCGAGGGTTTGCACTTCAGTGCTTTTCATTATATTATGCAGCAGTAATTCTATTACGAATGTCATTTGCCGTACTACCAGGTAATGTTTAGGAGTTATAGCAACACCTGTGCACGTAGGCGCAATATCTGTAAAAATTAGTTCGCACACATGTTTATCTACGCGTCCTTGGCAGCTCTGGATAAGTAGTCTCCTCACAGGGGTCCGTCCCCCACCACACGGTTTTGATACGTCTCTCGTCACGCTGCTTTCAACTGCTTGGATAGCCCTCCCACCGTGTAACGAGTCTTGGCAGGCAATGAGGGAATAATTAGGCTCAAAGTGGTGAGAGAAAATATGAGCTCAAGTGAGAGACTCGAGCCTTACGGGAAAAGTGCTTCACTTTCCACACAGAGCACAAAGAGCTCCTCCCTGGAATCCCTGATACCAAATTGCCACCATCACGTTCGTGATGAGTATTCTGGGAATATGTGTCCTACTGACGTTCTTTGCCAGAGACTCACATTGGCCTGAAGCATTTGCTACTCAGTGGCTGAGGGATATATAGCCAATGTGGAACCTTGGAGGCAAAGTATGCACCCTGTATATATGCATACCTGCTTTTTCTTGGATATGCAACAAATTACGTAGCCGTTGCATGTTGTGTGTGGGATTCTGAGAGCATTGGCACAGTAATAGTTCAACCTAACTGCTAACAACAACACAACAAGTCAACTTCACCAGCAAGGACAGCTCTTTTGCACAGCGATTAAACTGAGTCAATTCCTTGTTCGAATCAAGTAGACTCATTTTAGTGCACATGGCTACAACTCATAATGACATTAGTAATTGTAAACACACGTGTCCTACACATCAAGATTTGTCCAAATTTCCAACTCATATGCAGTATATAAACACAGGCAAGGAAATTGTCCCATGAATTTCACTAGAACTGTAATTGTGGGTCAGAGTGGCCTTTACTCCATGTGTGTAGATTTTTCTGTTGTGTGCGTGCAGGTACTACAGAGGAACGCATGGAGTGATTGTAGTCTACGATGTGACGAGTGGAGAGAGTTTTGTGAACGTCAAGAGGTGGTTGCAGGAGATCGATCAGAACTGCGACACCGTCAACAGAATTCTAGGTGAGTCAGGGGTGGGGCTGTTATAGTCTGTTCACGTTGAGGAGTCTGCGGTTTACAACCGGATATTAGCGCACATTGGTACAAATAATTATAGACTGTAGTTAAGTTACCAGCAAATAATGTTCATGTTCTGCCATTGCCCACTAATGGCTATGTACCTCTTGTATCTACATGTGTGGGTAGAGTATATACATATGTACATAAGCTTACAACTGCATTAAGGATGTGGTGAGGTGATTGCAATTGTAAGTAGGAGGAATCAATGACTGTTAGATGTACAGACTGCGCAGCTATATACAAAGAATTTGGTCAGTGTGGGAGAACCCCACCTGTCTAAACTTCCTGTCTAATGAAAGGCCCTTGAAAGACTTGGGATGTTGTTTTTGGTGTGGGCTACATCGATTCACACACAATGTGAACGGCTCAGCCTACTTTCTAACAGTGACCCATTGTACGTAAACAGTCCTCCTATTCATGCGTAACATTGCAGCCTTACCAGTTCCATTGACATTTTGTGTGTCGTCAATGTCAATACGTCCGTATAGGTATTATAGGTACAACCCTTGTGGCCATATTACTAGAACTATAATTATACCTTAGGATGTAAGAGATTTGGTGGGATGCCTTTACAGTTTTTTAAAGTTGAGCACTCTTTAATCGCAAAATTATTCCATGAACTCGTGTTTGTGTGGGAGATGTCGAGTTGCGCCCAGTTTGTCACCCTACAGTGGAGCTTGGCATATTTAATCCCCTGAGGCGGCGGTTTACATTCAGATACCCAAGAAACGTGGGATCTGGGTTGGGGAAGGTGCATGGTTGGGATTCTTGAGGTCTCGCTGTATGCGTGTATGTGAAATGCCGCTCTGAGAGGGATGGTTGGCGATGTGTGTGGGGTTCCATCTGTGTCTCTGTGGAGGAGGTGTTGTGGGTTGCTAACTAGTCATATACATGGCTTTGTTGAGTGAGTGTTCATTCCAGCTTTACAATCAGCGTTGTTACTAGAAATCTTTTTAGGGAGGGGGGCAAATCGAAAAACCCCACTTAATTATTGATTAAGGTTCAGAGGGGTCAAATTTGCCCCCGCCCCCTCCCCTCTCCCCGTAGAAAAAACACATACATACATTATAGAGTGGGAGACTTCAAAGGAGAAACTTTTCCACAAATTTTTCCGTTAAGGATGCACACATCTGTATAATTTTCCCCGCAAAATAATTTTTTTGCCAATTTGGACAGACCATCTTCAATATATTTCCTAAAGATGTACCCTGAATATTTTACTGTACCAACTACTATCTCTGTTCTTGGCTTATTAAATGCAATACACGCATCATTGACCTTTAGTGCATTAACTAATTTGCTGTGCCAATTGATTATGTTAACTACGGTATCCCTTAGCCAGTTTGTGAAGTAACTCGGTTGCTAGGCAGTGACAAGCCACAGCTGTGGCATGTCACAGTTGTCTTCTCAGAAAAGGTATGGTGCAAAGTTCCAATAGTTTATCATGTATCACGAGCCCTTCTCTGTCGGTCAGGTTAGTTATGTATGTAGGTAGGTATTCCATGGGCAGCCCTGACGAACAGAGGAATCTGGAATTAATGTACACTGGCAGTGTTTGGTTTCAGAACCCTGACTCCCTCCCTCCCTCACTCCCTCTCTCCCACATACAGACGACATCCACACTGACCCACATACACGTACAAGTGTAGCTTGTATTCGTAGCTTTACTCATGCAAAACCCGTGCGTGGTGTACATACATAACTGCATGGCATCAGATGAGCAGGTAATATAATTATAGCTCGGTTGCCGTGGCTGCATAGTGTGGGTATTCGGGCTATGTGCGTGCAACTTCATATTGGACGATGGGTGGGAGAGACCGGTGGTTGTAAGATGTAACTGAGAACATACACAATTGATAATCGAGGAATGACAACACAGAATTGTTGTCTGCGTGAAATACTTTTTTAAATGGGTGTGTGGCGCCGGCAGCCTTGCACATGTAACAATAGACCATGTGATGCCAAGAGAAAAAAGATGCGAAGCTCTGGACAGCTTTGCCTAAATATCGCTTTTCCATCTTTTCTGCCACTCTGACTGAGATTGAACACAAACTGTGACACCACACTGTGTATACTGTGTGCGTTAAACATGATTGCGTAATACTTAGTGAGTCAGGTAAGTCAGTGGGGATGCTACACATGTACGTATCATCCTTGCAAAGTAACATGTGTTAACTATTGTCCTTGCAAAGTAACATGTTTTATCGGTAATCGATTTGTCCTTGCAAAGTAACACGTTTTACCGGTAATTTGGTATGTAGTGTTTTTCCCTTAAAGTACACATCTCTCTTTCCTTTCTGGTTTATTATTATGTGTGTGGATCAGTGGGAAACAAGAATGATGCAACACCAGACAAGAAAGTGGTAAAGACGGAAGATGCCCAGAAGTTTGCCGAGCAGATTGGCGTCCCGCTCTACGAGACGAGTGCCAAGGAGAACCTGAATGTGGAGGAGGTGAGTTTGCTCCCCACTGCCCAGCGTAGCATCTCTGTATTGTAACTAGGTGCCTTCCAGTTAACAAACTTGCTTTCATTTGCCACACTCTACACTCTAGAGTGTGGCAAATGAAAGCAAGTTTGTTAACTGGAGGTTTGTTAACTTCCGGGCATCTTCCGTCTTTACCACTTTCTTGTCTGGTGTTGCACACGTGCATTCCTCCTCAAATTCATCATTACCCCAACCCAATTTGAAGAGAGATGCATGTTTATCTCAACGAGGCAGTTGAAGGCAAGTTGATTAGGGGGCACCTAGTTAACATGCTGAGTAATTAATCCTTGGCTCCTCGCATACCTCTGGAGATTGATGGCAAAGAGCTCAGCAGTAGACTTGTATTAGTCTACACCACAACCCTAATGTGTGCTAATTAGAATTCAATTACCTGGGCATTTCCTAATTGTGCTCAAAGAATTCTGGCACGTGTAGCAAAGGATGCACCACATTTGCCTTGCATGTGCCACGGACCATATGTCACCAGCTACAAACCAGGTCACGGAATCCCTTACACTGATCAATCAGATCAATCACCAATGAGATTCGCTCAAGGCCAACATCACACAGTGTGGGCTTTGTTACCTAACAATGATCCAGCTATAGCCCGTGATATTTTGGGAAAACTGACAGTGACCAGACTGGATGTATTATCTCACGTCCCCTCAGGTGTTCTATGAGATAACGAAGCAGGTCCTCAAGACCAAGAAAGAGTCCCAGAAAGACACAGGTGCCAGAGACACAATAAAAGTCGGTAAAAACACAGCAACGAAAAAGAAGAAATGCTGTTAACTCGGTAGCAATTAATACCTTGTACATTAGGTAGAAGTTAGATTTAAAAAGTACTTTTCATACAGAGAAACACACTATGACCTGTTTTCGCTCTAAATTTATTCACACGATGGTTTCATGTATGCTTTAATTTTGTTTGTTTGTGATTTTGTACCATGCAATATGACAATGTATATGTGGAGATTTTGTTTGTTATGACCGTGCACGTGTGTAATTAGTAGCAACAGGAAGTGGCTCTTTGTCTGGTGACATAGTCGCAATACTGGCCTTGTTTGGCAGGAATGTACACTTGTAATTGCTAACCCGTGTAATTAATTACTTGTGAGTGAAGCATACCTACCAACCTCCCTATATCTATTATACAGTCGTATGATTTCCCTTGGAATGTAGCGTTAAATTGTTAGTGATTAGCTATTGTGGAGGTTTCTTAGAAGAACATTAGCTAAGGATGTCATTTGGTATAATTATAGGGCTATCTGCATGTCGTACTCTTGACCTTGTATATATTTCCTATCGCCAAAAATCACAATGGTGGATTGCGACTATCATTGTATGCTAGAGTCCCACCATTAATAATAAGCGCTTTTTTCCTTCTAACCTAAGTGTTTTCCTGGGTGTATTGATTTTGCTTGTACATATTATATACGTACTTGTGGACTTTTTGAAATTACTGCACTCGCAATACCATGATGTATAAAAAAAAATGTGGCTGCAATAATTTAAAAAATTTACATACCAAGTGCATGATAAGTGGTGATAAATCAGTTTTCTTGCGGCAAAATCTCAAACTTCACGTCGGTCAGAAATGTTTCCTCCATGGCGTTCTCGTATTCAAACTCCTGACGAGCGTTGATGGTAAACTTTACGCTGTCCAGATCTGGTTGTGCTAGTTCCGCGGTCGTCGTCGTGTTGTCTGTGTCGCTTGACTGGAGCGAGGCCTGCGAGCCCCAAGAGGTGATGGTGTTGGGGGCGTGGTCGGCAGAAAAAGAGCTCGCTCCTCTTCTATCCACTGCCGAGTCAGTGCTGTAACCACTACTACTTACGTCACTGTTTTCTATGTAGTCTGTGACATGTCGCTGTTTGCCACTGGTTTGGACCGGACCTGCTGGTATAGCCCCCTCTTGAGGAGTTCTAAAATCCATGGCCACCTCTTGTGGACTTTGAAAATCGTTCGGCCCTTGTTGGAGCTCCACTTGAGGAATTCGAAAATCTTTCGGCCTCTCTTGAAGATTTCGGGAGTGGTTCACGGCCTCTAGAGGAGCTTGATAATCGATCCCTGATGGTGCTCTACTGGATGAGGTGCTACTGACAACGTTCTCAATTTCTGGTACAGCCAAATGTCTGCTGCTGTGATCAATATCGAGTGTGTCCCCAAATTTGGCATTGTCACCACTCGAAGTAACCTGATGCTGGATACAACTACGGCTGCTACTGATGGACTCCAGTACATACCCTCCCATATTCCGTGGTTGTGTACAATTTCCCACTCTTCCAATGTTGTCTAGCGAAGACGGTAACGTAATATCTGGGAGGGCCACATCAAAGGTGTAATTGACACAGCTTATGGTTGTGTTGGGAGAGGTTTTGTCTTTGCCCGGTGTGATCAGAGAGTCTGGGGTCGATATGGCTTGGTTATCAAAACCATTCCGAGCAATTTCTCCGTTTCCCTGCTGCCGAGGTAGACCCACTGGCACATGCGAAACATAGTTCTTTTGTGATGTACTGTGACTGTGGCTGTCTTTCTCTGTGTGGAGTGTTACTGTACGCGCAGGATTGTCCACTTTTTCCATGGCAAATTTTGGCGGCTTTCCCTCGCGACTGCTACCCCCGTATTCCATCTCTCTCTCCTCGGTGCGATTAACGTCCGTCATTGAGTCAATGAATATCAGCTTCTCGTACAGGCTGCGAATGGAGAGCAGTGATCCGCTCCAGAATGTGGGTGTGTAGTAGGGATCCAAATCCTGTGAACATAGGTAGAATAATTACTAAACAACACACTAGAAAAGGAGAAAATCAATGTTTTGGCCTAAGTGAGCTACTCCCACATATCTATGGTGCATAGATCTCTAAGCCAACTGTGGTTACTGCACTATTGACCCACCATCTTTGTCAGTTCATGGAACGCCGGCATTTTCTCTCTCCTGCTGGATGGCGTAACAACATAATGAATGCACTGGTTTGTTTGTATATATGTACACAGCACAAACTCACTTTATAAGACGATGCAGGGAAATCAGGACCACAGTGACTAGCAGTATCACTAATACTAGCGATGCTACCGGCACAAACACTGCCACTGCCACAATGTTAGTCCTTCCTCCTGAAATAATATGTACAACGTGTATATCTACATAATTTTTCAGTCGGTACCATTGTCATGTCCTATTGTAACGCTAGCATTGTTAATTACATTCCACCAATGAAAGGTATACATGGACGTACCTGTACTAGTGACAATTGTCAGGCAATTATAGCTCCCCATGGTATTGACACAGTAGCTCCCACCGGTGCAATTGTGTGCTTCCTCCACACATTCGTCCTTATCTGCCAACAGATATTATGTACATACCAAAAATTGCGTCATCACAGCAGACACACACACAGCGGTAATTGTTCACAACATTAGAGGAAGGAGCAGGTATTCACAGCAATCAATACAGTCTTAATGCATCCTGTGCCATCACAACTATGAACCACTGTATAAACACACGATTGCTGCCCACTCGTTGTGTGGAAACAATCCCTTTGTGGCATATAATGCCTTTTTGTTAGGCTGTAAAACTACTGGAAAAGAAACCACTCCTTGTGTGTATGACAATACTTAGGCACACAATTTAATGTCCCTCCACATGTTTGAAAGTGCTTGCGTGTTTTATGCCTTACAAATATTATACTCAGTGCCAAATTAGATCATGTATGAGCCTCACCAGTACAGTTGTATCCATCTCCAGTGAATCCTGAATCACATGCACAGCTGTAGTTCCCCACTTCATTAATACATGTAGCATTCTCCCCACATGACACATTATGACAATCATTGATGTCTGCAATTACCAAGAGCACAGAATTGGGAGGAAGTTCTATAAAGTGCAGTACTTCTTACCAGTACAGTTGTATCCATCTCCAGTGAATCCTGAATCACATTCACAGCTGTAGTTACCCACTTCATCAATACATGTAGCATTCTCCCCACATGACACATTATGACAATCATTGATGTCTGCAATTACCAAGAGCACAGAATTGGGAGGAAATTCTATATAAAGTTCAGTACTTCTTACCTGTACAGTTGTATCCATCTCCAGTGAATCCTGACTTGCACCCACAGCTGTAGCTCCCCTCAGTATTGAGACATTCGGCATTCTCACCACATGTCACATTCTTACACTCATTGATATCTGTTCAGCACTACTGTTATAATGTCGTGCACCACCGTTTTTTGCAGGAAACTGACCTGTACAGTTGTATCCATCTCCCAGGAATCCTGGCAGACACTGACACCAGTAACTACCATCACTATCAACACAGTCTGCATTATCGTCACATCTGTTGGTATTGTTGCATTCGTTGATGTCTGAAGACATTAGATACGTTAGATGCAGACAGCTCTTGCACGCTCACTATATACTCACTGTTGCACAGTGGACCAGCAAAGCCTGCAGCACATTCGACCTCACACTCGCCCTCCTCATTAATTTCACTGACCCTGTCAATATTACACTCATCTGGAGTTTCTGCACACACCACAGGGCCTGTAGAAACAATGGATGAACAGACGCTATACCTATACTTGATGACTTGCTTTAGTTGCTTACTTTTGATTGTACAATTTGTTACTTTGCTTAAAGTCTGAGAATTAACTCGATACCCTGCTATAAACTGGCATGTGAGTCCTGTTCTTAGCTGCTTTCCTACACCAATTGTGCCAGTGTGTTGCCCCCAGTTAGGGTATGGTTCAAAACAACTGTCGCTGTCATGCCAAGTGTGCACTAGAGTTCCGTTTTCGTCGAAGCATTGGTAACCAATGAGAAAAACGTCGATTCTAGATGTTTGCTTGACAGTCCATCTCACGGCAGCATCAGTGTCCGAGCACATGGCACAGATGTTCACGGAGTCTTCGGCTGCATTGGACGTTTCTGCAGACGAGAGAAATAATGAAACATGGCACGCGTGGAACACTTGACGGCAGCGAACCTGACAGTAAGCACTGCAATCCACTGACACCCAGTACAGGTAGAAAGACCACGACAAATACACGGAGTGGTGCACTCTGCATTTTGACTGCGGGACGCCGAGAGAGGCGCGGAATATGTGCACGACTCAAAGCTTGTGCTAAAATACACACCTGTATATCAGAGCGTCGGTAGACGCTCTATATATAGGGATGACACGAGTGAAATCTCACGTGATCCGCGTACAAAACGCCTCAAAACTCAGCGAGAATTACTCACCATGGCTTCAAAATCACTAGCAATAGTCTAGAGGCCATACTAGCTATACATATGCCCCAAGACTTCTTACGTGCCCTCAGTTCCCCACCAGAGAATTCGCTCTTACGCGGATTTCGCGATTTTCGTGTCATCATCATCATATTCTTCATCTTCTTCTTCTTCTTCTTCAGACCCGCTAGCTCCTACCGGAAGCAGTTGAAGCGTCATTTTTTCACAGAACGTCTCCAAATTTTCGGAGGTGTGCACGCATATCAAGCGATCGCTGTTCTTGCGCAAGTCACTGCGGTAGACATTGAGCTCTTCCACAATAGTCACTGAACAACGCCATTTGCTGCTCCAGTGAGCCGCATGCGCCGCGCCGAGGAGGGCGTTTCCCCAAAATACGCGGTGCGCGCGCATTACTATAACGCGCGCGTGCGTGAACCAGACTAAGCCAGGAAGCCTGCAGAGGAATTCTTATCCTCCAGTGCCTTCTGTAAGTCAGTATACACATTTTTAAACTGGCTATCTTGCGTTTTGCTGTTGATTTGCACGAGGAGCACTTCGCAGTGTGCGCGCGTGTTAGCTATACGCGGTCCTTGCACAGCGCCTTATTCTTTGTCCCCCCAGGTTATAGCTATCATTGTAGTCTGATTACTGAAAGCCTTGCCTATGAAAGCACCCCACCATATATGTCCACACCCTAATTGCATCCTTGTTGGAGACACTACGCATACACCCTGCTTCAGGTAGGAGCAGCCCATTAGCTTCTGCTTTCAACAGTTATCTCTACAACACCCATGAACATAAGAGTGACTGAAAATGCAGTGTTGTCATAAGGCGTGAAAAATAGTGGAAACAAGTGGGAAAATCATTTCTCAAATGAGGGGATATAGGGATGGCTTGAAGCACCAAAAGAAGAAAACAAGGGGTCATTACACAGCAAAGATGCCAAAGCTACATGACACATCCCTATATCTTTGTATTATTGTTCACAACCAATCTCGCCATACTGACATTTTTCTCCCTAATTGGGAAAGAGGTCGTCCAGCCGCGCTTGACGTTTCCGTCATTTCCACTCTGCAACAGTTTACCTTGAAGTAAAGTTTAATATGAGACAAAGATATAGGGATGGTGTCATGTAGCTTTGTGCAACTTTGCTGTGTAATGACCCCTTGTTTCTTCCTTTTTGGTGCTTCAAGCCATCCCTATATCCCCCTTTCATTTTGAAGAAATGATTTTTCCACTTGTATAATATACCCCCCGCGCGACCCCGCCTACTACGTCTGCACACGTGTACGTAAGAAGCCTCTCATTACCATTTTGGTGTATGGTGGTGTATAATATACAGTACTACAGCAGTGCGATCGCGCATGCGCAAAGGCCTCCGTTGTCGTTGTGGTTTGCACACTAATACTATAGTAAAGCATGTCAAGACGTTCCAGTGCAGTAATGCTTACTGCTAACCACTGCACCACACATGTTGAAATGGACCATGACAGAAAGTATAAATATTTTCATGAGTCGACAAAGATGGTTAGGAGTATATATCCTCAGCCTCTGATATTCACAAACTCTGTAAATAGACAGCTATAGTGTTATTATATTGTATATAGGGTCAACTTGTTTTAAAGTTTTGGAAGTGCAATTGCAATGCGTAATAATTTTGTCAGAACTCTGAGCATGTGTGTAGCTAATAAACATTCTGAGGGAGAGTTAATTAGCTACCAATCCTGGATATTTATGAAACAGTTAAGGGGTTTTATATACTGTACTCTGGATGGAGCTTTGTTAAGGAATGCCACGATCCCAGTGCATGCAAACTAAGCAAACAAAGTCCCAAACATTGGGCTCAGTTGTCACTCCATGGCATACTTCAATCAGTAACATGGTGGTGAGATCTCTTGTGGGTTCATTGCTTGTTTTGGCTTCTTCTTTGGTGTGTTTCGTAATTTCTCGATACTCTGCTGAACCGAATGGCTATCATGTCTTGGTTGATGATCCAGTTGACTGGTGGGGTGGTTATGATCAATATTATTTTGAAGCAGATCGCTGTTCTTTTGCTGCCGCTGCAGGATTGATCAAAACCTTAACCACTAAGTCATCCAGGTAGGACAAGCCGCTTTTGTGAATTCCCCCCACCCCCCACCCGACCTTGTGAGTGCTGATTAACCCTCGGCATACATGCACAGCGAGGGTTACAGTAGTTGTCTGCCAGTGTCGTGTGTGTGTGTGTTAGCCATCAATCGCTCCACAAACAATACCACGTATTCAGCATCGGATAAAGGTGGAAAAATTCTCTGCACTTGGTTTTCGGATAGCTAGAATTCAACAACTGTACGAATGCAGACAGAAAATTGTTTCCATAATGGTACGTCTTAGCTACTAGCTAGGCTTGTGATATTTCGCCTTTCATCTGGTAGAGTGGAGGCATGTCGGCAACCAGACCTTTCGACTTGTCAGGGGAGCATAAACTGGCATGTGATCCAGTTTGGTCCTGGTCCCCATGTCCTGTGATCTGATGCTGGTCGCCATAGCTAACACTTCCAGAGTAACAATCACGAATGTAGCCCATTTGTGCCTCTGCTGCTAGTATGTGTGTTTTGTGAGCCAAACTATCATTCTGTGTGTGCCTCAGGCTGGAAGTAGGGGTCCATTTCCAGCTTTTTATACACCTCTGTCTGCAAAGGATGTGGCAAAATAACATAATATTATCATGTAAGCACTGTTCAGACTTGTATTGACAAGGTAGTGTCAGGAACAGAAGCATTGTAAGTAACAGGGTACCACATAATATTATCACAAGCAGCATTACTGTCAATTTCATTGGTGAAGCCCCTGTAAATTATCCAAGTGTGAACGTAAGCTTTCGATACAAGGTTAGAAGGCCAATATACCATTTGATTTGCAGTAATGGGTCCCCTGCTGGTTGATACAGCGGTTCATACCAATACAGGTGTGTTCCCCCATAATGCATTCATCAATATCTGTGTAAGTAAATACACTTAGCTAGAAACAGAGAGGAGATCTCCCTAATAATCCATTCGTAGGAACATACTATACACTGATTGTGGTGGTATGCTTCTGGGAACAGTTTGCCCGTGCTCACTGTATAAATATTAATCCACAGCTAATCTAACAGGGTGTGTGCTGCCCAACCACACCTGTACAGTTGTATCCATCTCCAGTGAATCCTGACTTGCACCCACAGCTGTAGCTCCCCTCAGTATTGAGACATTCAGCATTCTCACCACATGTCACATTCTGACACTCATTGATATCTGCAACATTAACCGAAAGTGACAATAGTTGACACTGCAAGAAGATGGCAGGAATCTCTAAAAACAACCTGGCCAACAATACAAAGACCTACCATCTCGACTACTTTCGGATAAGAATCTGAGAGAATCATTATTGCGGCATAACCAACAAATCGTTTAATTTATAGTTGGCCACCACAGCCTCTGTTGCCAGGAACCAGCCTCAGTTGCTATACAACCGGCAAGCATACCTTCACAGTAGTTGTATCCATCCCCAGCAAATCCTGACTTGCAGTCACAGCTGTAGTTTCCCTCAATATTGAGACATTTGGCATTATCTCTACACTTTGCAATGAGTAATTCACACTCATTGATGTCTGAAAATAATTTTGACTTGTATTATCACGGGTGGTGGAGACAGTTTGTGTGACTGACCTGTACAGTTGTATCCATCTCCCTGGAATCCTGGCAGACACTGACACCAGTAACTACCATCAGTATCAACACAGTCTGCATTATGACCGCATGCATTGCTACCAGCACACTCATTAGTATCTAAGGAAGTATACAAATAATGTTTACAAACATCTTGCCCGAAGACAATAGGGCATACTTGTGCAGACATATCCGTCTCCCTGGAATCCTGGCAGACACTGACACCAGTAACTAGCTACCATCACTATCAACACAGTCTGCATTATCATCACATGTACTGTTCCCAGCACACTCATTGATATCTTGCAAAGAGATAATATAGGTAGCATCTGTAATACAGGGAAGGAAGTTACTCACTGTTGCAGAGTGGGCCAGCATAGCCTGCAGCACATTTGACCTCACACTCTCCCTCCTCATTAATTTCACTGACCCTGTCAATATTACACTCATCTGGGGTTTCTGCACACACCACAGGGCCTGATGATAGTTAACACATGAACAGCTGCGTTGAATTGAAGAGTACTCACTTTTAATGGTACAGCTTTCACTTTTGACAATAGTATGTCCATCAAGTCGATAGCCTACGGAAAACTGGCATTGAACTCCAGTCGAGAGCTTGTATCCAACACCAGTTGTGCCAGTGAGTGATTCTATCCAGTTAGGGTATGTCTCAAAACAACCATCTTCGATCAAACCTCTCTGCGGACAAAGAAACGGGGCATGAGCTGACTTGTTAGACATCCAGCAGTTTACCTGCTCAGTTCCGTTAGATTGGCTGCAGCTGTACCGAAGCAGTAGAATATCAAATTGCGTACTTTCCCTGATGGTCCATCTTACGGCAGCGTCAGTGTCCGAGCACATTGCACAGATGCTGAGGTAATCTTCGGGTGCACCGGTCATTTCTGCAAGGAATAGCAGCGTGAAAGTTTATACTAGCCGCAAGACTCCGACCCACCTGGCAGCGAGCAATGCAATCCGCTGCTGACGGAAAATAGGTGCAGTAGAAGCGCCGCTAAAGTCAGGATTCGCAAGACAGTCCTCGACAGCATATTTTTGCAATACAGCCATGTGGTCGCTAGCAGCAGCCCAAAATACTCACAGACACTATCGCTAGACGCATGCGCAGTGACGCCACGCGCGCTGCGCCATTACATGTTTGCAAACCTGATATATATACACTGTTGAGTATAAAAAAGGGATACACTGAGTGTTGTTTTGTGATACAACAGATATACACTGTATAATGTTTTTTTATGATATAAGGCACGAGTCTTTTTTGGCTTTTATCGGTGACTTGTTAGGGGTTGAACTGGGTCTGGGTGGGACTGCTGGTGGAGCCTGTCGATGCTGATATGAATAGGAGGATGGAACATACGGCAGGCCATCTGTAGAGTAGGTCACAAGGTATGCTGGATACACCTTCTCGTGGTCATAGACTACGTACACGTACGATCCATTGGTGAAGCCTTTGACACTGTCGTATCTCTTCTCTTCGTGGCCCTGAGTAGACTTGAGGGGAGGCTGTCTAAGTGACTGATCATTTCTGGTGCCAGCATCATAGCAGTCCCCTGTCAGAACTTGGCAAATGAACATCTGTTTCTCATTGATGCCACCCGGTGTACTGTAAGCATATGCGTCCGAGTACGAGGCGTTCGCAGCAAAGTACGAGCCAGTGCCCCACAGTCCTTCCCTCGAGAAACGGAAATCTACTCCTTTCTCTGACCTGAATACTTTCTCGGGTTCGGTTTTGCGAGTTCCGTGGAAGAGATGCATCTCGTTCACGTGACCCCTGTTCGTTTTGAGCATTCGTCTCTTTGAAAACGAGTACCTCTCCCACAGCCACTTGTTTTGGATGCGCTCCAGCCTCACAACTGTTACACCCTGGAGAGTCTTGCGAATATTTGCCTCCTCTCTTCGCCACTCTTCAGAGTACTGTTTTACGAGGTCTAGGATCACTTCCTCAGACTGCGGTCGCCAGTGAGCCGGCACTTCCGATTCTCCTCCTCTCATGGCTGCGTGTATCTGCACCTCGCGTTCCGAGATCTTTTCTTCCTCTGCTGCCAGGTACACCCTCTCGACATAGCCTGGTATTCCTTTGAGTGTGAGTCGTCCTTCAGCGAGCTGTGCAGTCACAAAGTACTTGTTCACATTTGCCAAAAGTCGCTTCTTCAAGCTGTCACTGCTGTCGTCGTACAGCTTACACTCTTTCTCGATGGTAGCGGTTTTGACGGACTCTCGAAGCTCCCTAATTGAGGAGTCAAGAGTGCTGGGAAGGCCAGTGACACGTAGAATGACCATGCGCTTGATGTCGGGGGCTTGAACTTGACGCTCGATTGGCCGCGACCTCCCACTGTGCACATTACGCTGAGTCATGGTGGTGAAATCAAAGGTATAAACATTGCGATTGATGAGCAAGGGACGGGAAAGTTTTGCTTGGAACATTCCCTCGAGCTTAGTCGACTGTTCTGCCATGTATTCGACAAATATGCCACCGTCGTCTTTGAAGAACCATCGGGGACTCCTGACGCTTGCTCCAGACCCTGTGGCTGATGACTGCGAGAAATACGATCCCAGCCCTGAGCAGGAGGGAATGCTGTCGCCACCTCCATTCTTTACCCGACTGAAGCACTGCTTGACATCATCGGAAAATGTTCCTATGCTAACGACACTGGATCGAGGCATTCCCCTCCGTACATTGAACTCGACCCCGTGACTTGCCTCAATCTTTCTCAGCTCCTGCATGGCTGCATCTTGCTCAAACAGCGGTACACAATGAAACGGGAGGTTAAAGTCCCTTCCGATGATCTCCTTCTCCACTCTCTCCTTTAAACCCCGTAGCTGTTCCTCCACGGTCGCGACTTTCTCTCTTTCCCCAGAGATTCTGATGCAGGCAGGAGAGAGCATGAGTGTGACCGAGACCTGGTGCTCTTGCTGCAGCCTCTCCAGCTCTGACTTGCACTTGTTGTGTAGGATGGAGGCAACCAGTGACGAACAGCTAATATCACTGGGCCCTGCTGTACAAGTGCTAGTGTCTTTTGGTGTCAGTCTGCCGGTGAATGTCGCTTTCACGGTGGACGACTCTGTGCTAGGAGGAGGTGCAGGTGTGGAGGCTGAGCTAGGACGTGGTGGTCGTCGTTTTGATCTACTGCCAGACTCGTTGGGCTGAGGCACACCAGTGTGACTGGGCAACACAGTTAGTGAGACTGTGCCTGGTCGTTGAGCAGAGTCTTTGCTAGGGTGCAGCTTTACTTTAATTTGAGACCCGTCAACGTGAAAGTGGTCTAGGCACTTGGCTGCCCTCTCGGCATCTGCCTGTGAGAAGAACTTCACAACGGCATGGTTGAAGGGATTATCCGGGCAGGGAATAATCCTAACGCTCTCGGGATCCTCGCCGTCTTCAAGGCAGAAGAGAATGAAAAGAGTGCGCTCAGTGGTGGCCTTTGCAATGCATGACACTTTGACGGTGCACTCTGCTTCGGAAGGAGTTTTCGTAAGTATTTTGTCTATTTGTTTTGCCACAGGAGGGTCTTCCGCTCGTTTGTACTGTCTGTACCGAGGCTCAGTGCTGGCTTTGCACTTAACTACTTTCCCTCCAATCAGACTACCGTTCAACGCCTCGGCAGCTTCTTGGGCATGTGGTAGAGAGAAGAAATTGACAAATCCATGTGATTGCTTCCTTATCAGAACAACACTCTCAATGGTGCCATACTGATCAAAGTGCGCACGAAGCTTCTTCTCTGTTGTGTCACGCGGTGAGCAATTGACTCGAACTCCATATGTCTTCCTTGTTCGTCTTGTTCCTCCGTTGTGTCCTCTATTATCAGGGCATAAATGTACAGAGCAATTATCTACCACTATATAGTAATACATGATTAACGGCGCGCATGAGCAGCGAGGGTTACGGTAGTCGTTCTGTCTGTCTGTGTGTGTGTGTGTCGACGCTTATTCTGACACTACAGGCTACGAGGCGGCCCGTTAGCGATACCAGCGGATTCAGAACTACGGGAGCCTGAAAAAGAATTAGGCGATTTTCCTGAAACGACTTCGTTCGAGAGATATGCCGTGAAAACAAGCGAAAAAGCCAATATGCATAATCGCACTGGGCTTACCGCGACCTGATCCGCTCGCTCTGTGTACCTTGGGGCTCAGGAAGTCACGCATGTCATGCTATCTACTACTGTAGCTAGCCCGTGTCTGACTCTCCGCGGGCTACTAGCGGAAGACCACGAGTAAACGCCAAGAGCCCAGCCCAGCCCATCAATTAGCGGTACCACGCATGCGCAGTTCGCCGAGGGTACATTACTCTAGCTATGGGGTTGGTATTATAGGCCCAGAGAGCATTACAAATTGTATAGTGAGGTTAGCTGGACACAGATTGCCCTAATCAGACAGACAATCTCCTGCATGCCGGCGACTAAAGACAGTACGGTATTGAGCGACGTCTGCGTCCGCTGTTCTACACGACTTTCATACTCTATTACCTGAGTGTTTACTCACTTACAGAGTCGCCATTTCAATAGAGATATACCCCCGAGATGTCCGACCGACCGGGCGCGATCCCCGTCACACGACACAGAGAGCGAGACAGAGCTATAATTAACAGTGAGCCCCGTATACTATACGTATGCAAGCATGCACTGATTGCGCATCGATCAGGGGCGCGCGCGCGGCGCCGACATAAACCCTGGAGGCGCATGCGCAGCGAGGGTAACGTGTCGCTACAGCAGTACAGCTACACAGTACCATGCAAGGACCGGCTACTCAGGGCTACTACGTAGATGACGGCGAAGGTGTGTGGCTAGCTACTACGCCAGAAAATAGGCAGCCTTACGTCAAAAATTACTTGCTGAGCAATAGCATTTGCTAAAAGGAAATATTTAGTGGTGCTTAGTAACAGCTCGAGCGATAGAATTTGTCCAGTACAAATATTGTACTGTAAACCTACACTCAGATCTTTTATAACTGATGATGATGATAATTTATGAAGATTAATATGAGGTTGTGGATAAAGGCACAGTATCACAAATGCATTACAGTGTCTTCATCAGTACATTTTGCCATATTATTATTATCTCCAACTCTGAAGCTATAGTAATCGTTAGCCGGGTCATAGTTCACATACTTTCCTTCACACTTTAACAGACTCTCTGCTCCATTTTCAGCACCAGAGGAGATACCATTGCACTTGGGGTCAGTTTCAACGTTTTCTTGTTCGCCCGCCTTTTCCACTTCCCTCTTCTCCTCTTTGCTACCTTTTGTGTCCGATGGGTGGAATGATACCGAGGGTTGCAGCTCGTCGTCAACTACTTGTCCAGACGGATAGGAGGGGTTACTTGTGGCTGAAGTGGATGGAGAGTTTTCTCTAGAGTTCAAGTCATTAATATCTCTCTCGGAAGGACCTACTGCACCCAATAGAGAGCTCTCAAAAGCGTTCGAAAGGTCGTCATTGTGAGCCTGAGGAACTTTGTCTGTCCCGTCCTGGTTACTCAATGATTGCTCGTCAGCTTTGGGAGGAGAGATTGAATCTTTTTTGCCCGACACACACTTCCCCGAGCTTTCTTCGCCCAATGGCTCTTGCGCAGAAACTTCTTCCGTTCTCAAATCAATCTTCTCTTGCGATGAATCAAAAGAGGTGCCTGTTTCGTCTTTATCCTGTAGTTCTTCCCTCACAGAATCGGAAACTTTCTCTGTTTTCGATTCAATCTTCTCTTGCGATGGATCAAAAGTGGTTCCTGTTTTGTTTTTATCCTGTGGTTCTTCCCGAACAGAATCGTTTGTATGTGATGATGGATCAGAGGAAGTGCCTATTTCGTTAATAACAGGGTGAGCCTCCTCCTCCATGTCGTTTCCATTCTCCAGTAGTTGTTCAATGTTTTCAATGGAGGGAGCAGATTTCAGCTGGTGCAGACACTCATACTCGCTGTGAATTGACTCGACCGAAAGTCCCAGATATTTCGGGCTGTAGTACGGGTCTATTTCCTAAAAACAGAAAGGTATTCCGTACTTTGTTAGTGTGACAGATACACAGACTATGAGATTACGGCTTCAGGCTGTGAGAAAACTCCAAAAGTTGAATAAACAATAGGAAGTCATCAAGCGCACAGTCTGAACTCACTACAGCTATGAACCCCACTGCAGGCATTACTAATAGCTCTTTGATTTGTTGGCTTAACTATCTATAAATATATATACCTTTATTGTGAGATCATCATATGTGACAGTTTTTGGTCTATAGAGAAAAAAGGATGGTAATTGGCAATACTTTTTTGAGGCTCATTTAATAATATGTAGGGATGGCACGGTTGACTGTTTCGCACCCACTTTCTCCTAGCCAAGCCTTTGCATCACCTACATAGCCAAACTGATCATCTGAACACCCAGCAAGCCCACCCACAAAAGTCTCGAGTCAACAGAGGTTTGAACAGTCACAAATTTAGTATACGTGTGTGCCAATATGATCATTCCTTAGTATAAATACCAGCATGTCACTCTCAATGCTTGTACATAGATCTCCTATGAAGGGAAGTGACGTAAGAGCAGCATTCTATATACGCTCACCAAATTGATGCATGGTGCTCCAAACGGCTCAATTAGTTACCAGTAGATGAAGGCAAATGACTAAAATTAGTTGCCACAATTACATTGCAACTCTTAGAGGCATTCGCAACATAGACATACCGAAGTATCCTTAGACATAGCAGAATGAGCAGTAGTACCACAATCAGTGTCAGAACTAATGCAGAAACAGCAGTTGTTACTATCAAGGCAGTGTTGGGACCTAAAAACAACAGATGAAGTTACCACGAAACATACTAGACAAACTGTGGCAAACAGAAGTTGGTAGAAGCATGCATGTGTGGGCCGCCAGCTGACTTACCTTCTCTGCATGTGCCATTGATGTCCCTGTAGTAGCCTTCTTGACATTCACATGTGTATTGGCCCACAAAGTTTTTGCACACCGTGTGCGTATCGTTAGCACAGATATCACCATCACTGCTGCATTCATCAATATCTACAGTTGATGCAGTAATAATGTTATGACCGGAAACTGCAGAGGAAAATGGCAGACTATAGGAAGAAAATGTGCGGGAAAATCAATCAAATTTCAATACATGTCAAGGCACCATCATTAGGTCAAAATGAAAGAGCAAGTGGTGTTTATATGGCCACTAAAATGCTGCAAGAACTATACCACATTTATGGAGATACTTAGATCTATGTAGCTACTGGTACTGTGACAGCCCAGCAGTACAAGTAGAATGTACAGTGCGTAGCCAAATTTTCTAATGGCGTTGGAAATGTGAGATGAGCACAGTACTGATTATGAGTAGCGGATGGGTTAATTATGCACTATATACAATATTATGTATGGTTGGTTCCTTTGTTCAGGCACTGTCCACAACTTGAGCTGGATATAATATTGCAAGCAGGAATGGAGTTGTGAGTCTCTGTCGGTGCCATTTTCCCACACTCCCTGCTATTCTATCCTCTCTCACAATTACACGGGACAAACATAGCCCATTGTGTCCTCTCCACTACCTCCGACTACAAACGTGATTTCCTGTGCAAACGGTAGCCTGGCTTTGGGCAATCGACTATATACCACCATTTCAGTGAACAGATGCTTCCAGCGCATCATGCACCCTTCCTTTATGCATGCCTATAGCATAGTGTCGCAGGCCAGACGTAATGTGGGGAAAGTTATATCGTTTCCCGGACTGTCTGGTTCGCAAGACTACCCATAGTACTACTATGTTTTTCAATTACACATGACTTTTTTGCACAAACTTAGCTATCGGTTGACTATTTAAGGGATGTATAAAACCCTCACCAGTGCAGTTCTGACCATCTCCAGTAAAGCCTGGTGCACAGTGGCACTCGTAGCCGCGATAAATGTTGATGCAGACTGCGTTCTCTGAGCAAATGCAGTCCCCAATCTCACACTCATCTATATCTGCAGACATTGATCAACAAACACAAATGCTCCAAGTGGCATTGTTTAATAAACTATATAACTTTGAGCATTGTCTGATTGCTACGCATCACTGCACACTGTGTTTATAGCGCTAATTGAGTCAAATAATATGGAATTCCCCATGGGAGATATGCTATATACATACGCAGACCATTGCCTCTCTCATTAATCATAATGTATCCAAATCAAAGCTACCACAAATTAATTATCCTCATGTTATTGGCAGGAGGATTAAACCACCACACAATCATAAAATGTAATCACACCATATTACTTGGCTTCATAATCCCTATCTGGAGGGGAGACTTGGCATCTGACTAGCCACAAACTCTTCCCCAGTGGATAGCTACTATCGCAGCTCTAGGTACGTAGCTCTCCAAACCATTCTACCCTACCTTGTCCTCCACACAGCAGTGTATGGAGGAGTTACGCCCAACTTTATTATTAAACACATTGTGATGATATAATAATTCACACCTTAATTGATATCGTCATCATTAGCACACACCCACACAATGAACCAGTGATCTGCAAGAACCGATCACCCTACCATCAACTCTCTATTTTGCCCAGTCTAAAACCAGTCTTCCGGAACAGATGAGGAAGTTATTATGACACCAGAGACACAGATAGCCAACTGGATTTTGTAGCTAGCTGGTATAGTGGGACTAAACGTGCAGCATCTATATAGCAAAAGACAGGATTGCTTTTTGTGGAAGACATGTCCACATGCTTGCTCTGCTAGTGCATAATATAAGCAAGAATTAGTCCTACCAAGGGTGGTTCTTATTCGGTAATTACATTGTGTTCCTTGAAACCTCCTAGTGTCTTTGTGTAAACATGGAGTAGCCACGAATCCTTCCATTCAAACACTGAATGCCTTAGTTATTACTCTCTTTGTGCAAGGTTGAACCCTAAAAATGTTCTCTAGTCCTATCAAGTGCCCATTCACATATTTTTTGTTACTCTACAGGCCTTGATCTTAGCTAATGTGACAGCATGTTGGATAGAGAGTCCTCAATTTTGATGTGCAAGGGAAGCCAGGATTGTTGGTGTGTCTGTCTGGCTGTCAGCTGTGTATATAGTGTCTGTCTACTTTTCCACACTCAATTATTCATTGTTTGAGCTGATCAAGTGAAGTGACAAGAACTTAAAGAATCACATTGCGATGCTCCTTTTGTATGAGTAGTGATAAGGCCAATAATATCAACATAGATGGACTGGCTTCTGACACCTCACTGATGATACAGACCTATGTTAGGGCAGTCTGATCCCTTAAAAACGCAAGGGCAGACTCATGCACCCCTGGAGACCAGGTAATGGGGATAATTACTTCGACCCAACATCCTTGTTCTACCAACCAGTCAAAATTAATGTGGAGACACACACACACAACTGTAGCTACTACACCAAAATTTGTTTAGCCACTCCACAGTGGCATGCAAGCTTCTAAGATTTCATGGAGTGTTCAATGGACATTAGCTATTAGTCCCTCTATCACACCATTGAGCATGGCCCTGTGTAAATTTTACTGCCTTGATTTTAAGAGAAGGCGAAGAGTAACAAGAGATAGATCTGTGCTACCCATACACAGAATAGGCCTTCTTTTTAGAGGGTTTGTACATGCATACACAGAATATCAAACAGGTGTTCTTACATACCTTTACAAGTGTCACCATCCGTGGCAAGACCTGGTTCACATTCACATAAGTAGCTCCCAAACGAATTATTACACTGTGAGCCAATTGGACACAAGCTTTCGGCTGAACACTCATCGAAATCTGGAGGTAAAGAAAATATCTTATGCAGCCTCTCTCAATGCATAATTCACACACGTGTACTTTATTCATATATCTACCTGTACAGTTGTATCCATCTCCAGTGAATCCTGACTTGCACCCACAGCTGTAGCTCCCCTCAGTATTGAGACATTCGGCATTCTCACCACATGTCTCATTCTCACACTCATTGATATCTGAAAAGGCTTACATTGGGGGGAATGCTAATGGTGTGTATGAAAGACTGACCTGTACAGTTGTATCCGTCTCCCTGAAATCCTGGCAGACACTGACACCAGTAACTACCGTCACTATCAACACAGTCTGCATTATCATCACATGCATTTCTCCCAGCACACTCGTTGATATCTATTATAAAAGAGTGAACCCCCATTATACAAAGTTATTCACTGCTGTTTGACATTTAATTTTGTTGGCGACTACTTGTCGCAAGACATGGTATATGCATTATGTCATTACCTCTTGCTTATGTACTTATTTGCACAATGCACTGCTCGTGCACCGACCAAGTGCACCCCCTTACTTGCACATGCAGGTCCACTGTATCCCTCTGAACAAGAGCACTCTGTACACAGACCCTCCTCTACTCCCTGTGTTCCATTACTGAATGTACACACTCTGTCTATACTGCACTCTTCTCCCTCGCACCCTCCACCAACTGAAATAACATGTATCTTCAATACTCCTTATCCTGAGTATAATACCTCAAGCACTTGCCTGTACAGGAGGATAGTTTGATGTGACCTTTTTCCCGTTCTATGCCAACTTTAACACGATAAGAGAGTGTAAAACTACATCCAGTTCCATTGCTCAATTCTTGACCAACTGAAGCAATGCCGAAGTGAAGATAGTCACCCCCAATTGGGTATATAGTACCAGTCCATTGACAGTCATCTTTTTCATCTCTATCCTTCTGTAATACGGAAAGGTTAGTTCCTATCAGTGATGTAGCTTAAAAGTTGCTACTCTATGAGCATGGAGGCCATGGGTTTTATCAAACCAAAAATCCAGAGAAAACATCAATATGGTTGAATTCTCACTATTATAGCTAGAAATGGTATATACGTACATAAGCAATTGACAAAGCATGCGGTGTGTGAATGGAGTGCCCAATCGTGTGTGAGTTCGTGATCTATATAGCTGCAGTCACTTTTCAAATCTCAACAACACGCTTAATCTGATGTATTCACCCCACCAATCAGCCGAGGGCCCAGTATCTATACATTGCATGACAAGTGAGTGTAATGTTGTAGCTACTATATTTATCTGCTGTGGAATTATACTATCGTGCTTACTTTTTCGGGTATCAGTACATGTCCGCTTGCATTGTAACACTCATATCTTATGCGGAATGCGCTGTATGACAGTTGGCTGGTCTCCTGAGTTCTGTTCCATCTCACTGCAGCCTCGTTGTGGGAGCACATGGCACACAGAGAAACATACTGACTGAGGTCACCTGAATGGTGTTTGGGAATAGCAAGAGAAAATGCGTGAAAGGCTCGGATGCTCCAAAGCCGTGGCTGCGTAATATTATCAGGATGATCATTCGGTCACCCAACGCTCCTGCATAGCTAGCTGGCCTTGTCTTGCAGGATAGCTAAATGCTCACTGCTGGGGTCCGGTAGCGGGCAGAGCTCTCCGTCTGCTAGGCGAGGAACCAGCAGGAGCAGTGCCGCAACCACCAGCGCAGTAGCCCTCGCAGGGGCCACAGCTGATATACTGGGCCGAGACACAGGCATCCCGGCGGCGCGCATTCTAGTCGCATTGCCCGTGCAGCCACTTTTATACGCGGCGCAGGAGCATGCAACCAGCATGCATGCGTGCGTGGGCACGCGCGTGCAGTGCCAAGAGACACATTGCTAATGCATGTCACACAACAAAAATCAACTTCTGCATTAGCATAACTACCACCCTTTTTGTGATTTAGACTGTGGTATATACAAATTTGCAATGTTACCCAAGAGACATAGCTCCACTACAGCCGAATAACTGTAGTGTTGCCGTACAATCTAGCACAATACAAGACGGATACCAGCCATTCAGCTCTGTTAACCTACACACTCATATTTATATTATATTTTTGTTGTATTGTGTGATGGAGTTCATAATACACAATCACAAATTACTGCCAAAACGCACATTTATATCCCAATGCCCAATGTATAATTTCTCTACCTAGACATTGGTGCATTGTTTGATAATCACAAAAGTATAATAGTTACTAAAAATGAGTTCAGCTTCACACATTTCCATGTTGTTATATGTGAGAATGCGGTGTAGGCTAATTAGCAATGTTGAGTACTAGGTTGATTTAGTGAGAGACACATCATGGTGCATCACTTGAAGACCAGCTGGTGGCAGCACTCAGAGATGTGATATGTTCTGTGAAGTGAGTTGCTAGCTGGAAAAGATCCACTGGAACTCTCTTGCAGTTGTAATACCACGAAAGCCTATTTGTCTTTGGCAGAATAATAATGAGCGTTCCCACTAAATTCTTGAAACAGTGGCATTTCAAGGCAATGTGGAGTAAGGTTGCTTGGGAACACACATAGCAAGAGGTATACATCATCACTTCAAGGGAAGACCAGCAACTATGCCATACCGGTGCTACATTAACTGGACACAATCGGCCACCATTCTTATTATAATTGTGACAGTACAAACCTTCCCATGCTAACCATGCACCCAGGCAAAAACAGTAATCATCCAAAGGAAATTTCATCACCATCTAACATTACCACCACCCATAAGTACCTTTTCCATAATAAAGGACAGCAATCTGCCCCAGAGGCGGACAAAGATGATCTCACTGTCTGGTGTCCATAGCTACTTTACTTGACAGCCTTTCCTAGGTAATAGCTACACTCTCAATTTTCTCAACATGGCCACTTTCTGGTGACCACAGTATATACTTACCCTATTATTGGCACTATCAGCAATAGCTTACATGGTCTTTGAACAGGCTATAGCACACTGGATGCTAAGAGATGTGTTAATATGCACAGTGATCATTATTAAATTGAGGAGCGAATCGAACCCACCTATTTGTTTGTTCGGCACAATTTCGTCTAGATGGCATGGCGGCTTTCTTTTTAATGAAATTTTTCACTTGCATTCCTCTGCCAAGGCAATTATGTGTGTATTAGACATTCCCATCCATTATATGGGAAGCTAGCATGGGACCTGTATGTGCACTATATAATCTTATGTTTGGCAAAGGCAAGTAGCTATGTTGTGTAGCTAAGGAATGTATGTAGTGATGTCAAATTTGGCATTCTCGTGCACATGTACCAGTCACTATAAATGGAGCCCTGCACAGAATAGGGTTGAACCTTAACACACGAACACAAAGGGTTTTGAATGTGACGTCCAGCCTTTAGAACAGGTGAATTCATAGGTACTCCATGTTTACACAAGGAAATTTAGCATGCCTATGTGCACATGCCTTGTACTTTTGACCAAACAGGCGAAATTTGTGGTTTTAAAAACACCTGGACCACAGCTCCCATTTTCTATCGCCATAGCCTCGTGTATATAAAGAATGCCGTGTTGCTGTCTATGGAGCATGCGTGAACGACTGCACGCTAAAAATTACCTGGGTATTTACGCACGCCTTGATGCCCCGTGCGTACAATGGAATCGGCGTGTGCAAATTGGTTTTTCAAGTGTTATTATGATAATATATGCATCTGGGGGCTATCTCATAGTCGTAATTGATATAACAAAGAGCAGTTACTATAGAGAGATGTGTGGGTGATCAGATTGTGTAATGTGTGCATGATACAAAGAGCCATGAATGCAGTTGGGATCAACCGAAGATTCATCATCAACATTGGTACATTCAGTAATATCACCACCTCCTGTGGTAAAAATGTGGACCTGACCACTGTTTGACAGACTCTCTTGTTCAATTTCAATGCCAGAGAACACGTAGCCACCAGTGAGGTCTGAGATTTTGCTGCCGTCTTGGTCTTCAACCTCTCCCCTTGCCCCCTTTTCCCCTCTCTCCCCTTCGTCCTCCATTTCCTCCCACTTTGCCGCTGACTCCATAACTAAGTTTTGGCGGGGCTCAGAGCTGTCTTTAACATACCCTGAGGAAAGCACCATGTGTGAACCAGATGAATCGAGCTGTTTAGATGTAGAGAGAGAGCTTTCTGTGGAGCACGAGTCATTGTTGAGAGGACCTACTGGACTCACTGTAGAGTTTTCAGAAGTATTATGAACTTCATTCTTGAATCGCTGAGGAATATCCACTGTTCCACGGCCACCCAATGATTCCTCGTCAATGTAGGGGCAAGGGAGTGAATCATTGTTGCCTGACACACAGCTGGACGCCCGGAAGCTGTCATGTAACTTGTCTTTATCAAGTGGCAGCACCATTTTCAAATCTTCATTCAAATGATGAGAACTAACAACAGGGTCCTTCTCGTTTTCCTTAACGGTTCCGTTCTCCAGCAGCTGTTCAATTGGTTCATCAGTCGAGTGACTGGGTGTCAATGTGCACAGATATTCGTACTCGCTGTGAATCGACATGATAGACTGTCCCCTCAATTTGGGACTGTAGAACGGGTTTATTTCCTGAACACAATAAATGACATAATAAATGTGGGTCACTGCAGGCCCAGTCAGAGGGACCTGCACTAGAGCTATTTATGTGCATTGTAGGGAAACGTTTATTCAAAACCCAGTGAAAATATAATATATACAACCAGTTGTCCCTATGGTGTACGCCTCGTGCTCCTCCCTATAGCTACACAAAGTAAATAATATTTTAAGGGCACAGGGTCGCTCCAGTTTGGCCGACACTTCTTACGTGTCTAGCTACTAACTCATTCTATTTGCCTAAAAAACATAAAAAGTGCAGTTGTTGGCGTACCTTCACTGTCAGATCATCAAACGTAATATCTTTTGGTCTGCAGGACGAACACAGGTTAATAAATCATAACAAAAATAATTTGCACTCTTCTATATCTCCATTACCAACCACAAATACATAGAAACGTACCGAAGTATCCTTAGACACAGCACAATGGGGAGTAGTATCACAATCAGTGTAAAGACAAGTGCAGAAACAGCTATTGCCACTATCGTGACTGGATCTACTGGATCTGTTGGTTCTAGACAGACAGCAATCAATCGTTTTTGGAACATAAGCAGACTGACTGTTGTATCGAGAGAGAGTTTGCATGCTAAAACTCTATCGAAGTGCTGCTTTATAGGCAGGTTGACATAGATACAGGTCCATAGCACTGACAGCTATGTCAGAATCACAACAATCAGGGATTAATGTATATATAGTTCGTGATGATTGCCGCCTTCTCTAACAATGACACTGTAAATGTAGATCTATAGGCAGTGTAATCTAGGCTTGAAGTTAGAGTGCGTCGAAATAGTTAACTATACCTGTACACGTGTCCCCATCCATGAAAAGACCTGCTTCACATTTACATTCATAGCTCCCAGGCAAATTATAACAATGTGAGCCTTTTGGACATTGGATGCTCCCATTATGACACTCTTCAATGTCTAGAGATGCCACCATGATAATATACTGTTTGCTTTGTACAAGAATGAATCATACCTGTACAATTGTATCCATCTCCAGTGAATCCTGAATCACATTCACAGCTGTAGTTTCCCACTTCATCAGTACATGTAGCATTCTCCCCACATGACACATTATGACACTCATTGATGTCTGCAATTACCAAAAGCACAGAATTGGGAGGAAAATCTATAAAGTGCAGTACTTCTTACTTGTACAGTTGTATCCATCTCCAGTGAATCCCGACTTGCACCCACAGCTGTAGCTCCCCTCAGTATTGAGACATTCAGCATTCTCACCACATGTCACATTCTTACACTCATTGATATCTGCATATGCAAGAAGTGATGGTCAATAAGGGAGGATATAAAATGTTACAGTTAACCTGCACAACTGTGGCCATCTCCCTGGAATCCTGGCAGACACTGACACAAGTAACTACCAACACTATCATGGCAGGCTGCATTATCATCACATTCATTGCTCCCAACACATTCATTGATATCTGTTGGAGAAAAAAGTGAATGGTATAAGCCACAACAGTTAAGTCAGTACTACTACTAACCACACTGAAGTAAAATAATCAGAACACTGATATCTGCTAGATTAAGCCACAGCTGCCACATCACTACACCACAACATACTTGAACAGTTGTATCCATCTCCGGTGAATCCAGAGTCACACTGACACTTATAGTTCCCCACTGTATTTCTGCACTTAGCATTCTGACCACATGTCACATTCTGACACTCATCAATATCTGTAATGACAAGTTAGTCAATTGAAACCCAAGTAATTTGCAGAGACTGACCTGTACAGTTGTATCCATCTCCCTGGAATCCTGGCAGACACTGACACCAGTAACTACCGTCACTATCAACACAGTCTGCACTATCATCACATGTACTGTTCCCAGCACACTCATTGATATCTGTGTAATGATAGTAGTGATATTGTTTCCTGACTCTCTTTCTAGCGTACTTGTACAGTTGTATCCATCTCCAGTGAATCCTGACTTGCACCCACAGCTGTAGCTCCCCTCAGTATTGAGGCATTCAGCATTCTCACCACATGTCACATTCTCACACTCATCAATATCTGTTCAGCACTACTGTTATAATGTTGTGCACCACCGTTTTTTTGCAGAAACTGACCTGTACAGTTGTATCCATCTCCCTGGAATCCTGGCAGACACTGACACCAGTAACTACCATCACTATCAAAACAGTCTGCATTATCATCACATGCATTTCTCCCAGCACACTCGTTGATATCTGTGTACAAAGGGTTTATATTTTAACCTTGACATAGCATTGTAGGCATCTATTGGACATGCTGAATAATCATAGGTAATGCTCGCTCTGACTATATATCTACTACGGAACGTGTATATATATTTGGTAACAACTTCTTGACGTATAGGTCACCCCACCAAAATTTGTAACTAACTGAGATGGAGAATTTTGGCATGCATGAAAAGAGCACGTATAATTATAAAGCAACCTGTGGCTTCTACATGATCACAATTACTTCTGATACCAGGGAATTAGTGCCCTTGCCAAACACACCCCCTTACTTGCACATGCAGGTCCACTGTATCCCTCTGAACAAGAGCACTCTGTACACAGACCCTCCTCTACTCCCTGTGTTCCATTACTGAATGTACACACTCTGTCTATACTGCACTCTTCTCCCTCACACCCTACACCAACTGAAACACAGATCATTTTTAGCATCACAAAATACAGCAACAATCGTAATTATGCACTTGCCTGTGCAGGAAGACAGTTTTTCAGCATATTGAACATTTCCATTACCAACTGACATACGATATTTCAGTTTAAAATTACATGTTGTCCCATTGCTCAATTCTCGACCAGCTGAAGCAATTCCAAAGGGGTGATTATTGTCCACAAGAGTCTCACTCCTAGCTGGGTATATAGTACCAGTCCATGGGCAGTCCTCTTCATCATCTTCACTTCTCTGTTGTAAGAAACAAGCTATTTAAAGACTCTAAAGTGCAAACCCTTGGCGAACTGCGCATGCGTGATACTGCTAATGGGCGCTGGGCTATTTGTACGCGTTTACTCGCGGTCTCCCGCGCGGAGAGTCTGACACTGGCTAGCTACAGTAGTAGATAGCATGCGGAAGTCGATAAATGCCATTCGTTGTGACTTCCTGAGCTCCCAAGGTACACAGAGCGAGCGGATCAGGTCGCGGTAAGCCCAGTGCGATTATGCGTAGCTTTTTTCACGACATATCTCTCGACCGCAGTCGTTTCAGGAAAATCGCCCTTTTCATTTTCTGGCTCGCGTAGTTCTGAAACCGCTGGTATCGCTAATCGGCCGCCTCGTAGCCTGTAGTACCAGAATAAGCGTCGACACAGCAGACAAACCAACCCTCGCTATAGGGGCTACTACTAAGAGATCCCCGATTATGTAGTTTAGTGATGCACCATAACAGCAGGGGGACTCAGTAAAAAAATACAGAGTAACCCTTCGTTATGGGAGTGCCTCTTTGATTACTTGTCAATTATAACCATGCAGCCAAGTCAATCAAAGTTAGCACAACAGTATTTTTAGCCTGCTACTTTTGCATGTTAAATAAAATCCATTATAATAATAGTCAATCCTAAAAGCCTCACACACATCAAACATATTTTACTCACATCTTCTTGTATCACTACATTTCCTTCGCTGTCGAAGCATTCGTATCTCATATAGAAGTTTCTATAAGACAGGTGATCACCAACAGTTCTGTTCCATCTGACTGCAGCCTCGTTGTGGGAGCACATGGCACACAGAGAAACATACTGAGTAATACCACCTGAATGGTTGAAAATGATCGGGAGTAATCGTGGGTTAGCTGCAGCTCCGCTCCGATATAGCAAACAATAGCCCCAGCTATACAAGTAGCTAGTGCTTACTATTGGAGACGGGTAGCGGGCAGTGAAGTCCGTTCACCAGTGAAGGAGGCAGCAGGAATAGTGCTACCATTGCCAGAACAGGGTCCAGACCCTTTGAAGGGCACTGAGACTTCGTCATCTTTCGCGGCGCGGCGACCAGCAGCGCGCAGCACTTTTGTTTTTTTGTCTCACACTCTTGCGAATGAAAATTGTAGTTTCCTTTTTATAGCCGCCGCGCGTACGTGGGGGCGCGGCGGTGTTCATCATGCGCACACGCACTACTCGATCGTGGCTCATGAGCCACAATGGCCAGTCCAGAGAGACGTACGTAGCTATCACTGTCTCAGCAGTGATCGCCGACTTGACGCGAGCCAGGATGCCTCATCCACTCTTGTTGAAGCCGATACCTTTCACGGTCAGGAATGAATACTTCTTTCCTTGCACCTTTCTCACGATGATTGAGCACATAGTGGGATGTGATATAGAAGTAATCTTACCCACAAACAGGAATTTATATCCTCCTCCTTCCACATCAGAAAATGTAGCATCTATAGATCCACCGCTCAAGTTATATAACTGGTAACTGAGAAACATACCAGTTTGCTATCACATAAACATTCACCAATGTTCTTGAGTTTCACTGTGGGATCTACCTGTGGGTGGAGGGGTATGTGTAGCTACCTGGACACTGAACGCACCCACAGTGTATGCAGTTGGCCCATGCGCGGCAAACTACAAATGCATGCCAAACTCCTCCCTAATGTATACGATGCCGTGGCCTTTTGGCGTCCACTTGCGTATACTACAAATAATATCAGTGGGTGAGCACAGGAAATGAACTTCATCATACCAAGAACAGAATGCAATTACACTTCTGTATTCTGATTCCATATTGAGACACCTCTGAGCAGTGAGTCATAGCCACCCACGCAAACCTCCCGCGCTCCTACAACTGTGCATCGTGCCAAACCAGAGTGGCTACAAGTAATTATAACATAGCCATCAAACCGCAATGTAACTGTCTGTAGAACTTTCTGCCACTACCCAATACAATTCAAAGGGTTGTTAAGCTTTGTGCAGTGATGCATGTAATTTTTTGCACACATGCATGTAATTTACCTACTGGGGAGGCATGAATATACGTGAGATAATTATGACTGTTGATATTATTGTCAACAGGCTAGGTGTGGTCCACTGGTGACAGCAGTGTCCTACAAATGAGGTAGAATTGCACAATTTGGGTAGCTTTACACTGTCCACCCTCAAAGATCAGAAGGCCCCCACATGAGGAGAGGGTAGTTTAATTGTTTATGGTCCGTAATGACATTTGACGACAATTTTATTGAGGGGTGTTTTGGCGACGTGGAGTATGTTGCAGTTACAGCTAACTTACCTCAAAAGCCATTTGCGCACAACAACAACTATAAAATCTTCTCCCCTTTAACCTTTTCTCACGGGTCAGGACACACACAATTTTACGTAGTGTACCATTTCCATCCATCGAAATAGGCTGTCGTAACTTGAATAGCACACGATAGTTTGCAAACATGTCACTGTTGAAACTTAAATAGCACATAGTTTGCAAACATGTACAGTGGAACCTCCGAACAATGGACATTGCCAAATTGCAGAACATGTTCAGGTGTGGATTCAGTGCAGAATGTAATGGAACAGTCATCCATAGAAAGCCCAGCTCCCAGAAGTTCTGCAAACTGGAAACAGAGATAAGTGGGAGTGAATGATTGTTGTCCAGTATAATAGTATAGGAGTGAACGATTGTTAATTTGTTCTGCGCATGCGTGATACCGCTAATTGATGGGATGGGCTATTAGTATGGTGGTCTCCTGCTAGCTAGTATATATATAGCTCGCGGAGAGTCTGACACGGGCCAGTGAAAGAAATCACAAATAAATCAGATTCAGCCTAGCTATTAGCAAGTCCACAGTTGCATGTGAAATACTGTAGACATTGGAGATTCGTGAGACCCAACAGCAGTCTACCCTTGATCAGTTATCAGAGAGTCGGTAGACTCTCTATATAGGGACGACACGGGTGAAATCTCACGTGATCCGCGTACAAAACGACTAAAATATCGGTGAGAATCACTCCTAGGCCTTCAAAACATAG
>CASHTH010004460.1:0-10946 GCA_030341885.1 Geodia barretti
GCTCTACAATAAGGAAGTCTGGAGAAAGAGGTCCGGCTGTATTAAGTTGCTAGCTAACAACAATACTAGGGTGTAGTTATGGACAGTAAGGTAATACGGTGGTCCAATGGCTTATGCAAATTAACAGGTCAGCACAGTATATAGCAACCACTACATTGAGGCTGGATCGTTTTACGGGGCTTGTTTGGACCTTTACGGTAGCCTAAACCTTGTAAACACACTACAACCTATATTATTAGGCGCGCATGAGCAGCGAGGGTTACTTGTCGTGTGTGCTGTCAGTTAAGTGACAACTCACTTCTCCAGTCATAGATCGCGTCAAAAACGGGGTTACATACCCAGCGGCCGACGGAGGTCAGAAAATATGTGGGATTTTCTCTGAAACTGCTTCGTTGCAGAGCTAGAGCGTTTTCCTGTTCGTACGGTACGGCAAGGGCGGCCATTTTAAAAATTTTAGTTTTTTTTGCTTTGTTTATTGTTGTTGTTGTTGTTTTTTGTGCTTCGTTTTTTGGGGTTTCTGCGTTTTGGTTGTTTTGCAAATTTTAACAACGCGCATGTGTGTATACACCAAAACGCACGCGACTCCAAGGCGGCAGGCGGCCAAAGCGGCGCACGCTGATTGGGACCACGTGGCCAGCAGCCATTTTGTTTTCCCTCATTTCTCTGTGAGACTAGACTGAGAAGACAGTTGCGTTCAGTAAGTATGCCTCCAACTAAGGCGTTTGAATTGTATATAGCTCACTAGGTTAGGCTTGGGAGGAAAGAATAAGTTCATCTATGAACCTAAATACAGCACCAGTAGCTAAGTAGCTACAACAATTGTACCTGACCTGGTGATACCATTGCCCCACCCATTACTTTTCATAATTTTGCGTGTATGGTCACTGCGTCGAGGATTTGCACTTCAGTTATAGTCACAATAAAAACAAACATTATTGTGTAGCTATGCCTAAATTAAACAATTATCCCAGTAGGGTAACTACTTCGAAACCTTACCGTCTCAAGATGATAGCTGTAGCTATATACCTGTTGTGCGGAAATTTCATTCAAATTGAAAAATTTATAGCTATCCCCTTCAATGAAGACGGATGCAGAGTGAAAGGTGCAGCAGTAATGACTAATTAATTGTAAGGTTATACGCCAACCTGAGCGAAGGCAGGACAGTAGATGTGGGATTGTTCATCCATACAACCTAGCACCGCGATTCTTGATCACCGTGCAACTCCTAGGTCCACTCCTATCGCATGTGATCAGTTACGCAACCTCCACCGCGCACCCAACTATTATTATTATTATTATTATTATTATCACATGCCAATAATAAGGCACAAAAAAGAAAGAAGAGATGATGATATAAGGAGTTAAGAACATGATAATTTAAAAAGAAGCTCTTCAAATGGCGATACAGGACCAAAAACATAACGGATAGAACGAATAATTTGGGCAACATTTGTAACATGATCAGTATATGTTTCATTTTGTAAGAGTAAATGACCAAACATGAAATTATGTCCAACGAAGGTATAAGCTAAAAACATGAGTCATAAAATATACGCGAGACAAATGACGAATTTGACATAAGGCCAGAATTAAAAAATTTAATAAATCTTCCATAAATTATTCGAAGTATATTTGTAGTCTTAGCAACACAGTGTACTATGGAAACATGACAACGGGAGGGCAAGTGCCAAACTTTTCGCATGACCTTGTTCAGAGCAGTTTGAAGAGAGTACAAATTCTTTGACCCTAAATGCCAAAGGCAACAACCATAAAGGGCGAGACAATATAACTTAACAAGATAACATTTGACATAACTATCAGCAAAATAGAATGTACAGAGAGAACAATTAGCTTTTTTGTTTTAGATCTTTGAGTGCACGGGTTACATCAGGTCCTAATGCCGCGTGTGCATGCGAGCGTGTCGGAACTCTACAGTCGTTGGAATGCCAGCGCCTTCCACGAGGCCTTCGAGGTAAAAAGTAACATTTTAAGGAAGCGTACAGCTAGCTAACCTGCGTTAATGTTTGCGCAGGCAGCAAGTTTGCAAGGGTTTGTGTATAATTGTGGTGCGTGTGCGCGTAGGAGCCGGCGTCGCAACTGCATGCGTAGGCGCAGCGTGTGTGTGGTTGAGCCTCCATGTTGTGCCCGCTTACAGTGTACCTAACACTGTATTAAAAGCCTGTCATGAAACCACAACTTTTTATAAAGATTGCCACAACACTAATTAACCTCACTAGTACATGTCATCTGTGCTCTTTCACTTCCCATGCAGAGCACCATCATGCAAGCTGTTCATTAAAAAATATAGCTAAAACACAAGTGGAAAAATTGTTTCTTCAAATGAATGGGGATATAAGGATGGCTTTGCAGCACCAAAGAAGAAGAAACCATGGGTCATACACAGCAAGCACACACACCACAACTTACGTGACACCATTTCTTCCCTACCTCATCTTTGTTCCTACGTATAGTGCAAGCCAAGGTTGGTATCAGACAAAGATATAGGGATGGTGTCATGTAGTTTTGTATACATTTGCTGTGGAATGATGCTGTTTCGTCCTTTGGTGCTCCAAGCACATCCCTATATCCCCCTTTATTGTGTATAACGAAGACCGCGTAGCATCTTCATCCTGCAAAGCACATTTTGTTTTCACCCAGTCTTCTCCTGAAGAAGATCACAAGCAGCACCACGCGTAAGTTTCTTGTATATCCTTACTACGAATGCCCTTCCTTTACTATAATCATTTCCTCCTAGAAATTCACCTGGAATGAAGGAAACTGTAACTTGTAAGAGTAATAAAATGAGGAAAGCAAGTTTGTTGTGGTTGAATTACGCCTAGGAATGGAGGAAATTGCATACTGCTTCATGATATGTCACAATATACATTAATGTAGGTTACTTTACTGCGTTTATAGATTATCACGTGCTAACAATGTAAATATGAATGTACTATTACCCACTGGAAAGAAGAAAAAAGTGTCCAATTGTGTTGTAAATTATGTTGTTGTTTTTATTGTGATTGTACATTCGAAAATCAAGTATTTATGGGGTGGAGTGGTGAAGTTTGGGGTTCAAGCTTCCCTCCCTGCCCTCCCTGCACCCCATGCCCCCCTGCACCCCTACCCCCACCCCTGTACATGAAACCCTGACTTGCTCCTAAGCAGTTGTTTCTTCCTTGACGGTTGATCCATAACATTATTCACTAATACCATCAGTTCCTCCATTGCAGACAGGTGAGTAGCTATGCAGTAGTAAGGTAGTGACCAACAAAACACCCCCACACCCCCCCACCCAACCCCCCCACCACCCCAACAACAAACCCCAACCCCACCCCCACACAAACAACAAAACCCCCCCCACCCCCAACCCAACCACACACACACCCACCCAACAACCAAACCCCCCAACCAAACCCCCCCCCACCACCCCCAACCACCCCCAACAAAAAACAAAAAACCCCCCAAACACACAAACCCAACCAAAACAAACCCCCCCAAACCACACACCACACCACCACACCCACACCCCCCCCCACCCCAACACCCCCACCACACCCCAACCCCCCAAACAACCCCACCACCCCCAAAACCCCAAACCAACACCCCACACCCACCAACCACAACCACCACACCACCCACAAAAACCAAAAACAAAACAAACACAAACACCAAACCAACCCCACACAACAAACCCACCCCCACAACCCACCCAAAAAACCACAACAAACCCCCCACCACACCCCCAAACACCCCCCCCACCCCAACCCAACCCACAAACCAAAACACCCCCCCCCCACCCCCCAACACACCCACCCACAAAACCCCCCCCCCCAAAACCCCACACCCACAACCCCCCAACAACACCCCCAACACCACCACAAAAACCCACCCCAACACCCCCCCACCCCCCACCACCAACAACCCCCACCCCCCAACCCCACAAACCCCCAAACCCCCAACCACCAACCACCCCACCCACCACCCCCAACACAAAACCAACACACCAAAAAAACAAAAACCACGTGAGGATGAGTGCATGGTTGTAATTTGTAGGAATGAAGGAAAACGTGGAACTCCAAGGCTGTTGTTCCTCATACTTCTTATACAAAACATGTGGTATAGAGCTCTTTGGTCTTGGTTGGCCAACATTAGTTTCGGTCAAGATAATAATTCTCCACATTTCTGTCCGCATTTTTAACACCTGAAAATCCTGGTCTTAGGGTCCACTCGGTGGTGTACTCTGGGGGGTGTTCTCTGGCCAATAATAAGGCCCATAACACCCACCGTTCCCCGCTCTCCACCACTCCGTAGCGACGCCTGGTGTTAGCACCTTGCAAAGGAGAAAGTAGTCGACGGTATTATAGCTACCCACCCACGCTACGTGCATAAGTATAATACGTACCTACATCAACATAGCCACAATAATTATTGTAACAGAAAAGTAGCTCGCACTTGAATAAACTTATCTCTACCTGGTCTTTCACTTGTTTGAATGAGGCTTCACAGTGCGCGGAGATTGTCTACCACGAAAAGTCGCGGAAAAGTCTCAACACTCTATCTCAGATCTGTGATGATATACCACGACCTTATTTGCCCCAGCTTGAATAATTTAGGCGCAAGAGAATTTTTGTGTTTTGCCCGTCTATCTATGCTACGTCTCATTGCCCCGTCACGAGTGAAAAGTCCCCGCTATTCATCCGCGGTTAGCGCTGGCGCAACTTGGGCAGCCCGCGCTATAAAAGAGCCCGCGTTGGTCGATCGCACATTTCACTCTGCTGCTGCTTTGAGAAAATCTTCGACTCAGAAAACAACTACGACTAAACCATGTCCTCGGACGACTTTGATGTTCTCAAGACCCTGTGGACCCAAGTGAACAACGTATGCGTTCCGCCACCACCGCCTGGTCAGTCTGCGAAGGCATTCTTCTTGATGGAGATGCCTGGGTTCTCGGTGGATCCCAACGCCTTCGATCCGTCCAAGTTCAAACCTGGGATTATGATGAGTCCGGACTGTGCGACTGCATCTCTGTGCGATCGCGTCCCTGCACTCGCTCAGTACTTCTACGACACGGGGAATCACATTTCGTTCTTCTGGGATCTGCTACTGGAGACCTTTACTGTCGAGGGAGATTTCGACAAGAAAAACGCCGATGTCGAGGCTCGCTACCAGAGGGCGATCGAAATGCTTTATGGCAGTAAAGAGGGCTACATAAAGCAAGAGAAAACGCCCTTGTATCAGGGCATGTCAAAGTTGCGCGACGAATGGAAACGAGCCGAAAGGAACAAGGAAAGTTTCAAGAAAAAATGCATGGAGGATGAAGAAAATTGGCCGGGAAACTACGAGAAGGGCGCTGCTCCGTTCGTTGATGCGGTGGAGCAAGCGTACACTGAGTACAACAACCTGAGTCTCCAAATAGATAAGTACGAATCTGCCATCTTCGCCTACGCAATGGGCGACCTCAACACCGTTTTACTTGACCAGGAAATCAGTAAGATTTCGTACTAACTCTAACTATTAGAAATAGGAAAGTGAAAGCTATATGGTTAAATGTTACGCAGCATTATTGCGTGCGAGCCTATAGTCATCTATTCGCTCACCAACATTTTTATGAAGGCAATTAGATTAAACATTTGGCTGTACCTAGAATACCACAAGATTTCACTGATTTAAGCTATGATCGCGTTTGTTTCAGAGATGGCGCGGCACCGGCGAGACGACGCTGGAAATACCGGGGCCACGTTCTACCAGGTCACTCTCCAACCAGGCAACTGGTACAAGTGGTTTGGCAGTGGGGGTGATGAAGACCCCGCTAAAGAAGACCCAGAAGATCCCTCTGTGAAGGATACTGATGAAGATCCCAACACCGGATGGACTGTGGTATATATAATTAAAGGGGCTATCCTCAAACACAGTTAAAGAGTGATATAATTATTTTAGGCCGTTAGTTACTCCGTACGAGGGAAGCTAAGGAATTTCAATGAACCCCAGAGCTTCTGCGTTTCAGTTGTGCTAGGGAACTACGCGGATGGCACGAGGGTTTAATTTAAATCTCTTTATGCATGTTGAAACTAAAAAAGAATTCTGTAGACGATAACCCTACATGTTTCTGCATAGCTATGTGATGTACGTAATCTTGTCATTTGAAAGTTTAAGCGTCCTAGGTATATACACTACGGGAAATGAAGTACCTCGTGTGGACTAATCAGATTGCTCCATTTACACTAAATAAACAGGGGGACAACATTTTGAAGACGCACGTTTTTAGTATTTCACCCACTTGTCGAGAAATGAGTGGCAGTAAAGTTAATTACATTTTGTTGTGCCAGTATAATGAAAAGCACTAAAGTGCAAACCCTCGGCGCTAAACACGCGAGTTGCATCGCTGTATGCTGGGGCCATGCGTCATCGACGGAGCCAGTAACACGAGTCTCACCGTAACGCAGGGTAGTTGCATTAGCGGTTAGAGCAATTGTTCAGGTGTTTCAGAGGCTCTGATATTGAATCTATCCGCTCTTCTTTGCTTCAATGCTCTCCCCAGACGTTTTATAGATGGGAAGGTAAGGCCGCAACCACAAACTGCTCGCCACCTGAACTATTATGCTACATTGCAAACATATATTACCTTGCTCAGCATGTATATCCATTGAGAGAACAGAGATCATAACTGACAGAAGGCCTTGGATCGTACAACCAACGTTGCGTAGCGCATGCTCCAGCGAATAATTGACATGACGCGTGCGCGCTATATAGCCTGCCGGAGAGGGCGCGTGCGCGTTGGCGTTTTCGCTTGTTTTCACGCCATATCTCAGGAACGCAGTCGTTTCAGCAAAATCGCTACATTCATATCAATCTTCTCGTCGTTCACAACCCGTTGGTGCCACTCATTGGCCGCCTCGTGCCTGTAGTGCTAAAACTCGCGCGGACAGACGGACAGACAGAACGACTACTGTAAACTACGCTGCGCATGCGCGTCCGAGGGTTAATAATGACGCACTTGAACAAATGCAGCACACACCTAGTTTAGAAACACAAATAAACACTGATGCACACGTGTGGGCATAGTAAGCACACTTCCTTGCCGGTACTGATATCATTGTAGCGATCATGGTCGAAGAGCTACTGTTGTTTTGCCTTTTCTCACTGGACACAGATCAATATCACTCAGTCACGTTTGAGTGAGAATACCGAAGACTCCTTCAGCAAGATGTCGTTTGAAGCAGGGGATCGTACGGAGGGCTGGTGAGTGTGTCTGGTGGCTACAGCAACGAAGAGGGGAGCAGCAGTCTGGCAGTGAGCGGGTCAAACCTCAAAATCTCGTTCAAAATCCGGAAAGTGACCATCCAGCGTCCGTGGATGGATCCTGCCATTCTCCATTATCCCATCGTTGGCATCAAGGGTCTACCATCTGGTGCATGGTCGTCTGGGGAACTGGATGGCAAGACCAACCATGGCTCCTTCCCACTCCTCCCAACAGCTATGATAGTGGCCAAGGATGTTGTCATCACCTCCGACAAATTTTCAGAGTCTCTTAAACAAAGTTTCAGTAAGACGTCTGTTCATGCTTCTGTGAAGGTATCCAAAACTAAATCAAACACTTTAACGTTTGGACATAATTATTATTTTGTCTCTTCAGGTGGGCATTGGTCCATTTAGTGCTCAAGGGAATTTTGGGTACTCCAACGGCTCAAAGAGTTCTAACTCTGACATATCTAGTGATGGAAAATCAATTCACATTCATGGAGCTCAGATCATTGGCTGGGTCTGTGTGGTAAACCCATACTTCCCTCATGTTGATTGCAAGTAAGTGTGTATATTATTATTATACCAAGTCATAGTTTTCGATGAAAGATCGGTGAATAAGAGTGCCAATTTTGCTTTCCATCCCATGCAGATTGACACCAAAGAAGTAGATGGTTTCCAGTTGAACAAATAACTGACTCTGAAAACATTTTAGCCATTAGCTATATATTAGCTGGAACAATGATAGAGACTTAGTAGAATATTAGTGAATTTCATACATGATGGTTAGAAATAATGTTTTCGTAGCTAGACTATTATATTTCAGAGAAAATTCGAACGTATACGTATAGTGGCAGGAAATAAAACTGTTATCATTATAACCCCTTGTTTTTTCCATGTTTTTCAGCCATACGTATATGTACCTCCCTTCGTTTTGAATAAGTATCTGATACAGCCAACTGGTGTCCAACTGCTGGTATCTCTGCCACCCTAGAACCAGACTAAAACCTGCCTGAAAGCTATGTATACAATGCTATGATGAACTTCAAGGTAACTGAAACTCATTGTACGACGTGTCATTGGGAATAAACACTACAATTCATGAGTACGTGTGAAAAGGTGCTAGCTTTCTAAAACACGATGTAGAGTTGGAATACCGGACACTCTGGCTTATCTCTCACTGACACATGATTTTAAATCCGGAGAGGTGATTTTGATAGATGAGAAAGCATGGACAAGAACTGCATAGCAAAGTTACAAAAACAAAGGGATTGCTAGCTGCCAACTAGAGCAAAGTAATCCTGACACAAACAGTCCCGAGGTTGCCCTCAATGAGTAATATTTTTTGCTCGGCTGGTTGAGATATTATTGTTATTGCACAGGGACTTCCAAACCATTTGCCCAATCAGAGCGTCGGTAAACGCTCTATATAATTATAGGGATGACACGAGTGAAATCTCCCGTGATCCGCGTACAAAACGCCTCAAAACTCAGCGAGAATGACTCACCATGGCTTCAAAATCACCAATACCTAGCTATACATATGCCCCAAGACTTCCTACGTGCCCTCAATTCCTCAGGAGAGAATTCGCACTTACACGATTTCGCGATTTTCGTGCCATCATAATGATATTATTCTTCTTCAGACCCGCTAGCTCCTTACCGGAAGCAGTTGAAGCGTTGATTTTTTCACAGAACGTCTCTAAATTTTCCGGAGGTGTGCATGCATATCAAGCGATCGTTTGTTTCTTGCCGCAAGTCACTACGGTAGATCGTTGAGCTCTTCCACGGTAGTCACAGGACAACGCCATTTGCAGCATCAGTGAGCCGCATGCGCCGAGGAGGGCGTTTCCCCAATGCGGTGCGCGCGCATCTCGTGCGTGACGAGATAAGCCAGGACGCCTGCAGAGGAACTCTTATCCTCCAGTGCCTTCTGTAAGTCAGTATACACATTTTTAACTGGCTAGCTTGCGTTTTGCTGTTGATTTGCACGAGGAGCAACTTGGCAATCTGCGCCGTGTTACGCGTGCCTTGCCAGGCGCCTTCATTGTTTGTCCCCCAGGTTATAGTAGTCTGATTACTGAAGCCTGCCTACGAAACCACCCCACCATATGTGCCACAACCTAATTGCATCGTTGTTGGAGACACTACGCATACACCCTGCTTCAGGTAGGAGCAGCCCATTAGCTTCTGCTTTCAACAGTTATCTCTACAACAATCAGAGTGAGGCATGAAAAATAGTGGAAACAAGTGGAAAAATCATTTCTTCAAAATGAAAGGGGGATATAGGGATGGCTTGAAGCACCAAAAAGGAAGAAACAAGGGGCATTACACAGCAAAGATGCACAAAGCTACATGACACCATCCCTATATCTTTGTGTTGTATATAGTTCACCGGATACGCCACTGGACTAGCTACCTCAAGGTGTACTTACGTCGTCAAACTGCATGCGTTTGTTCTGTCGATTAGCTTGTTCTAACTCTATTGATCGGAAATATGTTTGTCGAGGCTCGGTCTTGTATCCACTCCACGTCAGCCTGGCTTGAATGTTTCCACTATCCAGCCTCTTCTACATTTCGGCGACGACATATTTGCAGCTGCAGGCGACCCACTGGGCCCGTAGGGTTTTTCCCTCGCCCTTTTTGTTCTTGTGGGTTGTCCTATAGGCTCTGCTGGATTTCCAAAATGCAGGACACCCTCGTGAATTTGAGGGATCTCCAAGATGACCAAATGGAAACCGCTCTCTTGAGGTCCTGCCTCCCCTTCCCTAAAATCGCCTACACTCTCTGCACCTGTGCCTTTTTACCCTCGGCGCGCATGCGCAGCGAGGGTTTACTGTAGTTGTCGTGTGTTTCATTCTGTCAGTTAAAAGTGAGAACTCACTTCTCCAGTCATAGATCACGTCTAAAACGGATTTACATACCCAGCGGCCGACGGAGGTCAATATGTGGTGAAACTGCTTCGTTGCAGAACTACGGTACGGCAAGGGCGGCCATTTTAACAACGCGCATGTGTGTATACACCAAAACGCACGCGACTCCGAGGCGGCAGGTCAGGCGGCCAAAGCGGCGCACGCTGGTTGGGACCACGTGGCCAGCAGCCATATTGTTTTCCCTCATTTCTCTGTGAGACTAGACTGAGAAGACGGTTGAGTTCAGTAAGTATGCCTCCAACAATAGCGTTTGTTGTAGCTCACTAGGTTAGGCTTGGGAGGAAAGAATAATCTTATCTATGAACCTAAATACAGCACCAGTAAGTACAACAATTCTACCAGACCTGGTGTTACCATTGCCCCACCAATTACTTTACATAATTGTGCGTGTGTGTTCACTATTATCACTGCGCCGAGGGTTTGCACTTCAGTGCCTTTCATTGTCGTGTGTGTCATTGTCACTGCACTCGCGTCTCTTCCCCAGGGTGTTCCTGTCTCTGATGGTGGTTTTGTTCGTGTGGGTTGTCCTATAGGACTGCACTCGCAGCCTTTTGACAACACATGCGGGACCCAATTATGAAGAAATCTTTAATCGTTATGTGTCCCTGGAGGGATCATTGCTAGGCCTGATAATCACACATTCACTCAGGATTTACTGTAGTGGCTAGCTACCACAGCAACCAGCCTGTAAAAGTATTGCTTGCACCATGCTGGATGCATAGCTACACATAGCTACACAAACCCACTTTAAATATTTAGAATATATATAGCATC
>CASHTH010004461.1:0-12797 GCA_030341885.1 Geodia barretti
TTTTCAGCCTTGCTGCAGAGTCACACAAAGATTAGATTATGTATGCCGGGCCCGATACATGTGTCATCATCGGTCTGTACTACAAGGTTGAAAACGAGTAGCCTTTGGCAGTTTTGTGGAGTCAATCCTCCAGCATGCGTACGGTACTACACTGGGCACCAGTTCAAGAACCCTCACGCTCCTAAAGTCCCACCCATACTACTTTAGGCGTTCATGCAATAGCTACACGACACATTTTGTGTTGCCTTACCTAAGAATCTGTGCTCAATGTGAAATCAGCAGAGCAGAGAGAGGATCAGCTTGTAGCCAAAACAATCGCCTTGAAAAGTGTTTAGTCACCCCAAAAACCCACTGAAGGACAATATTCATGGATTGGCAGTCCACAGTGTGGGTGGCACGCACTATCATGATACTGTCTTTTCCAGATCACGCCACTCTGTCAGAGGTTGGGAGTTGTGTGCACATTCAAACATTCCTACTCCATTGAGGCATGTAGCTATATGTATGTCATCAAGTACTGTATATCGCTGCAAGTGGATAAGGGCTCTAGCTTGTATATATTCCAGACCAACGCACTTTCCTCACTCTGTATAATGTATAATGTCATCCTACCTCCCCAACTTTCAGCGGAGTTCGGTTGCACTCTTAGGTAAATGCTAGTCTCACTCTGGTTCATGATCACTCGCATCCATTCAAAATGTACTGGTGGTACCAGGTGTTTTTGCGATGCTACAACAAGAAGTTTGGCTCTGACGGATCACGAGGCACTGGACTGGAAGGAATCACTGAGAGAGTTGATGAATTCAGAGACTTCAATACGAGAATATCATGACACGAGATCAATGATATGTCGTATCCTTTTTTACACACTGCTGACTACTTGTAGAGCCTCTCTAGAACACAAGTGCTCTGTTGCCGATCTGTATGATGTTCGGCCCAGCCAGCTGATCTGCCTCATAGCTCAGTTGGTAGAGCCTCTCTAGTACCACAGAGTGCTCTGCCTTGTTCTGTATGAGTGATTCAGCCCAGCCAACTGAGCTGCCTCAGTAGCTCAGTTGGTAGAGCCAGTCTCTAGAACACAGAGATCTCCTTAACACAAAAAATAACCTAGAATGATGCAGTGGCTTGGATCTCTTCAGATTCACGATTTCTACAGCCAAAGCAGAGACTGTTAGTGCACAACGTTCAGAAAGAAGAACTGCTAATTAAAGGGCTGAACCCCCAGTAGGGAAAGAGAAAACTGGACAAAAAAAACACAAACGTTTCTGAGATCTAGTAATGATGTGTGACATATCGAATATTAAATTGTATCAAATATTTAAATAAAAAGTTATGCCTAAGTTGTAACTAGATGTTTTAATCAGAGAAATAGAGCCTGAAATATGCCTCTTTTCTGCTCTGTTTCTTTAGTTCACTCTCACTCTTCAGCTGGTGTTGTGTGTGTGTGTTTGTATGGTTTGTATGTTTGTGTGGAGGGACAAAGAGAGACGGGCATTTACAATTAAGCTTTGTAGAACCGCGAAATGAGCTTACACAGAGGTGACAAACGATATTGTATCGTGTAATGTGTATTGTACCATGATCTTGGTCTTTTCCTGGAACTTATGATGGTGAACTCCAGTGCAATCTCTTACCTTCTCATACCTAGCCTCCCTGAGTTAATAATACAGCCACAAGATTTTAAATCTGCACTTACTGATGCACACTACCAACACACACCATAATAAACTTTATTACTGTGTGAACATGTGTAGCTAATACTACTATAGTGACATTCGTGTAAGCAAACATGGCTACCCTACTCACTTTTTTATAACTCTTCTCCGTCATTAACCATACAGATTATTGTTACTTTTTGCTAGAAGTTCTGTTTGTCCTTTGATCTTGGTGACATTTGCTGCAGAGGATCTTGTTTCCTCTCTGGAAATAGTCTCCAACCGTCTCTTGCTTGCAATGACTGCACTGCGATAGTAATAGACACAATACATCATTGATTACTATCTCCTGCTTGCGAATGCATCATTAAAAACTGTCTCTTGCTGATAGCTACACTGCAATAGTGCAGAATGCATCACCCCTTGCTTGCTACGCTATTCACTATATACCATCTAGTCTACCGTACTCAGTGACCTTGCGGCATTTATATTGGTGTAGGGGATAGTCATGCACACACATCCATCTTGTGTAGACCATTGCTTTACTTCACAATAATTATGAAGGATTCACTTTAACGACTTCACTGCACCTGCATTGGCACCATGGATATTGGCGGGTATTTCTATAATCTTGAATAAACTATGCAGCCCCTATAGTTGGTGGTTTATATCCAAGCTGGGACACTAAACTAGCCATGAAATACCTCTTCTGGGATCCCATTAGTGCACTTCATCACGACGCGTGCGAATCTTTCTGCTGTAGCCGAAAGCTTCGTCCATTTCCACCTGACGTCCTGTGTCACACTGTGTGTCAGTATGTCCCCCGGCCTGCATAGTAGAGTAGGCTATACATGAGTGGAACCTTCTAATCCAGACACCAGTGGGACTGAAAAAATTTTCACTTGCTTCTGAATGGGCTTAGTGCACATCAATATAACTCATCATTGGGAGGTGAAAGTTTTTTTTTTATTAATAAACTAAAAGCTGTAGTATATACAGTTGTCCCTGAATTCACAAAAAATTTTGATAGGTATTATTATAAAGGAACACACATGATAAACATCAAGCATAAAACTTTAGTGCAGTTTTGATAAAATACGTGAAGCATTTGTTGCGTTACCAGACTTGCACGTGACTTACACCCTTTCCCTACTCTGACTGAGTCATAAAAATCTCCACGTGCATACTATACATGAAGTTATATTGTACGTTATGAGTTAGAGACAAAATATCTTAAGTATGGATGCCACACAGTCAACAAATAATGTGGTGTCTAACGCTACACATTCAATGCAGTGTTTCTAACCCTGGATCTCTGAAGTCCCCATCTCTCTCGGTCCATCGTGGATTTACGCAGTTGAACGCTGCCTTGTTGTGACCACCACCGTGACAGACCGGTACGGTCTGGTAGTCTGGCGGGCCCGGTACGGCATTGTTGCGGACCAGAGACGGTCGACCGGTGAGCTGAGCTCCAAAGTACCAGCCACGTCTGCTGCGTGGGACCGAGTCCAGTGGCTTCAGAAACTCACTCAACTGGGAAACGACATTGCAATAATTTATAGTATTGTTGCACAATAAGAGCAGACATTGGGAAAAGCCTGGATCATGATGATAACCAGCTGTGTGGAGCCTCCTATATAGTAAGGCCCACACTAGGACCATTACATATGAAGACACTAGGATATAACGTAGGTGTCTTTAGAATCCATGCGGCTGATAGTTGAATTGCACTGTCTTTGTATATTTAGGGGGGACAGCAAAATTTGGTCGAGGTAGGGATAGGTGCAACAGTAAGAAGACAGTACCATTCCATACACCAAATGTAGTCAAAGTATTAGGGAAAGTTGGTTTGTCTCTTCGCCCACTCTTGTGCCTATAAAAAATGCGAAATTGTTGACACCCTTTTATGGGAGACAGCAAAAAAGCCTGGTAGGGATGCTACATATCACATTCCCATGAGTTGATGGTCTAGTGGCTAAAGCTCTTGCAAGTGGAACACGTTTTTCCTGCTACCTGGGTTCAGGCCTGTCAACTACTACTTTTTCTTTTTTCAACCTCACTGACTGGTGGGTATAAAGGCAAAATTTCAACTACTGCTCTCGGGTCACTCATGTGGCGCAATCAGTAGAAGTGGGGACTACCAGTATAAAGGTTCCGGTGGTCGAGAGATCGATCCCGGGCTGGAAGCTGGTAGGTGGTCCAGAGCACTGGCTGGGAACAGCTCTGGTCCTCCCTTACCCACTCTCTGTTTGACAATACTGAGTGCCCCCGCTTCACTGGGCATGTTGGCCAACTTGTCCAGTGGAGTGGTTTTTTTTTACTTTTTTTCTTTCGAAGTGCAAGTCCTTTTTTATTCATTCTCCAAGTTGCACCAGTGCATTTAAAAACTCATTCTCGAAGTGGTCAAGTGCTCATTATGTAAATGTATGTTTGATGAACTCCAACTAAGACTGGATATTCACACCGTTTATGATCCTTTACTAAGTCTTTCTAATAGCAAGCTTTCTAACCAATAGCAAATCTTCTATGTCAAAAGCTCTGTTTTTCTCCCTGATTGCAGTGTTTCTTTGCATTACTCTCTTATAAAAGTGAATCCTAAGTACACCAGCATACCAGGTCACCAGTATAGCAGCCAGGTCCTCTGTGAGGCTCTCCACGAAGTCCCTGTTCTATTCCAAGTCTCGTGGGTGACGTGTGGACTGGAAACATGAGTCTCTCTACTCCACTGCCAAACGCCACCTCCTCCCCAGCCTTGAAACCTAGAGAAACGACATTACGATTGAGTTAGAAGGGATAATATGTTGTAGCTCATGGTATATAAAGTCGTGATGACATAAAGCACACACGTGGGTCTGGGGATACATTAAACGGACACCTTGTGACATTAAGAATTACAAGGAAGAATCAGGTTTCCTTTGTAGAGAGGTGTTCTTCATTATGAGGCTCGGAATATTAGTATCCGCAGCTACGTACTACGTCTAAGGACCGAAAGAGTATGCGTGTGACCTGCGTTAGTTTTCTTACCGACTTCCTCCATAATCGTCTAACTACTGCATCCCCTGCACGACACACCAGCTCAACCAGCTACGCCCCTTTTTGCATGCACTCGCATTCCGGGGAATCCCCGCCAGTCTCGTGCGCTAAACAAGCAGGAAAAACAAGAGCTTTTCAGTTTCCACCCCTAGTCACGTACGTCGGCGACGCGTCCTGCGCCCGCCCAGCGTCGATCTCTGGTAGAAAATAGTGAAGGAAATGGGTCGGTTTGGGGTGGAATTGCTACTCATAATCTTCGCCAGCCTGACAGTTCTCGGCTTCTTGCTGACGTGAGTAGCTATGTCAAGTAGCTATGTACCTTCGAAAACTAGCTAGTTTCCCAGGCGAGTGTATAGTTTACACACCGCTCTTTTCTCTTTGCCGTGCACCTGTGCGGGTATGTTGTGTGGCAATACGATCTGTTGCTATTGGATGGCTTTTTGTTTTGTGCTGCATTAGCATAGCTACAACATTGTGTATTAGCTATGTTTAGTAATAGCATGTGTGTGGATATCATAACATTGATTCTTTCCACACAGGTATTGCTTTCAGTGCTCAATCACGTGACTCTACTGGCTACATCAGGTAGTTTGACTTTGGACTATATGTTTGCTGTAGTTGTGTGTACAATAGTGTCAGGGCTCAAGTTATGGGACACCATTGGGTGGTTGTACATTCCCAAATTGTTTTAAGTGGTATATAGATTGTTGGTGCTCCAGTACAATTAGGGCTTCTTGCAAAGTACTTATCAGTGCTGATTGCTGCTTATGGTCGGGTCACTTGGATCCACAGTTTACCCTTGCACATTTAGGGATTAATTCATCGCCTGGGCCCACCGGCTCCACTGAGTGCGACCATGGTCTATTCCGGCACTCCCGTCGTCTTTCCGTCCCGAGCCTCCTTCGTCTGCGCTGCCTCTATCTCCTCAGTCTCTCCTCCCCTCGCTGCACATCTCGTCCGTATGCCTTCTGTCTACTCTCTCGATCGCTCAGTCGCCTTCTATCCCTATGCTTCCGGCCATCTCTTCTCTCGCTCTTCTCCCTCTCTTCCTCCCGTCTCTACTCTCTCCCTCTCTTCCTTCCCTCTCTCCTCTCTCTCTCCTCTCTCCCCTCTTCCAGTGATACTGGCGGAAAACCACCTGAAAGCTGTGTGTTTTCTTTCATCTGCAACACTGCCGTCCTTTTTCGTACGCTATCAACATTCACATACAGTGACACCTCTGAATAAAGGACACCTCTCTATAAAGGACACTTGGTTCTGCCCCATACTAATACATTTGTGTATATAACTGCATCCGAATAAAGGACACCTCTGAATAAAGGACACTTTCAATGTCCCCAAGGTGTTCCTATATGCTATTTCAACCAAACCCTCATCCTTTTGACCCTTTATCAGCCCTTTATTTGACTGCTCTGTCATATTATCTTACCTTCTCTTTTCTTCTTTCTTTTTACTTTCCTCCCTCGCTACATCCTCCCTCCCTCCCTCCCTCCCTCCCTCCACACAGAACTCCTAATAGTATACTTGCGCTACAAGTCGGTCCATACATTCTACGCCACGCAAGTCTCCACGTTTTGTCTGCCGTTGAAAGTCTTCAATTTCATTGGGTTAATCGTCGGACTGGCAACTTCATTCGGGTTTCTGCTTGTGGCAAACTTTCAGGTAAGCAGTCTTTACCAGCAATAAGTGAAGCGAGTGCACCGGCCTGTAGTTGTCTGAATTGTGCTGGTTTTGCTGAGCGTGTATTTGTAGTGCTGTCTGTACCGTAATGAAATGAAATGAATCTGGATAAAGGACACCTCTGAATATATGGCTTCAATGTCCCCAAGGTTTTCCCTTATTCAGAGGATTTGCACTGTACAGTAATTTGTTTAGAATAGGCCAGTAAAAGAAGTGTCCCTTATTGGCGAGCGAATCGAGCCCACCTAGTCGTCTAAAGGCAAGCGGTTTCACTAAGTTTTCACCTATACTGCCACTGCACGTACCGTAATGTTGTACATGATTTTGACACACGAAAAGTTGAACTTCGTTCAAAAATACAAAATTGGACTGCTCGCATTCGCTCACCAAACTTCCAAATATGTGTGGAGAAGATTGAACTGAACTGTTCCCGTTAGCTCGCCAAAAATGCCATTCTGGTTTTATCACACAACAGGATGACTATGTGCCAGCGGTTCATCTCCTCGGAGCGTTTGTAGTGTTCTCAGCCGGACTGGTCTACCAGTGGGTCCACACTTACATCACGTACCGAGTGTACCGCTCCGGAGTGGCCGGGCATGTCGGGGTCGGCTGGGTCGTTGCCCAGGCGATTATCAGTCTTCTATCACTCGTCTTCTTTGTTGGAGGTATATACATCACTAAGTACGGTAGTACATATACGTAGGGATGACACAGGTTATCTGAGATTTTCACTATAAGACTTACTACCTTATCCACTGTGTGTATGTGTACAGAAACTCCCTTGTTGTTTCGTGAAATGAAAAATGTATTTACCGTGTTGTTTACGTGAAATGAAAAATGGATTTACCGTGTTGTTACGTGAAATGAAATGTGGATTTACCGTGTTGTTACGTGAAATGAAAAATGGATTTACCGTGTTGTTTCGTGAAATGAAAAATGTATTTCCCTTGTTGTTACGTGAAATGAAAAATGGATTTACCGTGTTGTTACGTGAAATGAAAAATGGATTTACCGTGTTGTTACGTGAAAGTTAGGCATTTGTATTTCCCTCGTTGCCGTGTGAAATGAAAACTATCAGTGTGTGGGTGTTATAGGTGAGTACATGTGGTAGCAAGGCAATGGAAAAGCAAACAGTGATAATACATTCGAGATGATGATTTGCCCCCGAGGTGGGAATCGAACCCACGACACTCTGTAGTCTAAGGCAGAATGCTCTAGCCACTGTGAGGTCTACCGGGGCAGCTCAGCAGACATAATGGTGTTCAAATCTGCAACACAAGACGAAAGCAAACTTGAACTAACTATGCTCTGCACGCAGTAACCCTTTCTTAGTATGTATATTCAGCAGTATTGTATCGTCCATCTTGTCTGCAAAACATGTTCCACAGACCAATCGTACCCTTACCTCGTGCAACTTTTTTTCCTCCTCCCCCCACTTCTTCCCCTCCCATCGCTCTCAGCTACTCTGTTTGCGGGTCTGGCTAGTAGTAGTCGTCGTCGTCATATCGGCCACGGAACATTTCATTGGTCAACTCGTGATGGGGTTAGTTTATATAGGAACTAGTTGTATTGCAAGGTGTGTGCCGTTTTTCATTTGGTTACCACATTCAGAATCATGGAAAATCAGGAAATTTTACTTATTCGACCCACACACAGTCTCTATACATGCCATATATATAATACACACACACATACACACACACCCTCCCAGCCGGTGCATATTTGCGCAATAGTTATGACATCATAAGTTCAGTCAATTTATTGTTTCGCGTCTGATTCTCGCTGAACTCTCTTTCTTCATTTTTTTGTCAGGGTTTCGCATATCACGTCCTCAGCTCAGCGTGTGAATGGGCGATGAGTACGACATTTCTGGTATACTTCCTCACCTTTCACCCCGATTTCAAACAAATGAAGATCGACATTGTCGTTCGTCGCAGATCATCGGGAAGTCACCACGGCTACGACAGTATCGTCAATAGCGAAAACACGCCTCTTACTCATTGACTATGTTTCAAGTGTATATGTGTGCATTTTGATGCTGGATTTTTCACTGTATATGTAAGTGTGAAAATGGTGTAATTAAAATGTCTTTTGCTAAAATCTGTATCTTTATTGGTTGTCAATGACGATTCAACGACACAATTATCAAGCATCATGATCCCCAAGTTCACCCATAACCTATCCAGGATCACACGTGTATAAAGTGTATACAACGACTGACTGCGTGCTTAGCTTCCGTGCGCATGCGTGAATCGAAGAGTGCTGCAGCTGGTGGGCGTTATTTGGAAATTCTTCCGCGTGCGGTGCTACACTTTCGGTGCCAGTTGAAGCGGAGCTGATATAATCATCATGGCTACAGTAGGAGACTCTAGCGCCGCGATGGACGTCGCCCCCGGACACAGAGAATGCGGGAAAGAGCCTCTCGATGCTAAGGCACGTGGAGCAGAGAAAGAAGATGAGAGATAGTGCCCGGATTTGGTCGGTTTAGGATGACCTATTTTATGTCTTTGGCTAGCTAGAGGACAGTGAATGCAACTTTCGACTAGTGTTTAATGAAGTAAAGTAGTTTAGTATTGGGCATACACACATTTATGTTTCCTTAACTAAGAATCTTTCAAATATGAAATCAGCAGAGAGAGGATTAGCTTGTAGCCCAAAACAGCCCTTGAAAAGTGCTTGCTGGAAGCAGAAACACAGTTACACCCCAAAAATCCACAGAAAACAATATTCATGGATTGGGTCCACAGAGTGGGAGGCACACACTATGAATACTGTCCTTACAATCATGCCACTCTGTCAGGAGAGGTTGTGCGCACATTCAACATTCCTAAATTCCTAGTCAGTTGATGCATGTAGCTATATGTACTGTATATACCTGCAAGTGGAAAGGGCTCTATCTTTTATGCAGACCAACTCCGTTTTCCTCAATCTGTATAATGTCCCCACCTACCACAACTTTCAGCGAGTTCGGGTGTGCACTTAGGTAAATGCTAGGCTCTCTAGTGGTTCATGATCAACGCATCCATTCAAATGTACTGGTGGGTTACACAGGTGTTTTTCGATGCCTACAACAAGAAGTTTTGCTCATTTTGGGCGAGGATAGGGATGGGTGCAGCGAAATAGAAGAAATTACCATTCCATACTACAACCTTTGTAAAAGTATTAGAGATAGTTGGTTTGTCTTTTTGCCCACTCTTGTGCCTATAAGAAATGCGAAATTGTTCACCCCTTGTTTAGGGGGGATACATAGGAAAATTTGAGCGAGATAGGGATAGGTGCAGCGAGATAGAAGAAATTACCATTCCATACTATAGCGTTTGTAAAAGTATTAGGGATAGTTGGTTTGTCTCCGGAGACGACGCCCGTTGAGGCTTTTCAAAAGGGGACGGTTGATATTCTAAGAGCACCTGCATTGGGACTACTTCTGGAGAATGTGAGCCTAACTTTAAAAAATTGTTGGTAGGTGATATTCTACTAGTACTCGCGGCTCAAGATAGAGATTTAAGGTCGGATCAGAAGATTGCGAAATACGAAAATTATGTGCACACACAGTGCTGCCATAAAATTGCTATACTGACGGAAAATAAGCTAACACAATGATTTGGCGAGAAGTGCACTAACGTAATATCATGTAAGTATGCCGCTCTCCACCAATGTGCACGACGAAAGTGCAGTCACCAAAGAATGGTGATCTCGCGTAGTTATGCAACCATGTGCACACAGGGGGCGGGGTCAATCCGAACCCAATGGACTCTAGATCCCACCGTTGCCGTTGAAGGTACGCTTGCGCTTTGCCGATTACAGCAGTTATCCAATATATTTATAACCTTGTTGTAAAAAAACCATCTAAACAATTTACAGACGGGATACAGTAGAGGAAGAAAAACATGACAATAGAGCTTCAACAAAATTCGGTGCGACTTACAAAAAAGCTAGTGCGATATTACACTGACACAGGCAGTATAAATGTATAAATGACATCGCAGAGATAATCTGAGGGTAAATAAAAATAACTAATTACGTTAATTATAAGGTGAAGTTTGCTTCCTATGGGTAGCTTCTTTGTATTAATATGGTGTTGTGTGAGAGGGTATTTCACTTGAATATTTGAAACTCGTGTTGCATGGTCACTGGACATAGAGGTAGCGTACATCTCTGGCAGCTATGGCAAATGGACAACTGAACTCTCCATCTTTGTCCCCTTCCTTCCCAAATGACTTGATGTACTTGCCATTCTCATCAAATACTGATACTCTGTCACAGCTGAATTCAAGCACATACACCCAGTCATCAGGTCCAACTGCCACACTGATTGGTCGTCCTAGTCTCTCTCCTGCTCCAGTGTTAGTTATGGATGATAGGTATTGTCCAATGGCATCAAAAATCTGAACTGTGTTATTGCTAAAGTCAGCTACTAATACATTTCCATTTCTACTGACAGATATTCCATCAGGCTTGTTGAATTGACCTGCCTCACTTCCCTTACTACCAAAGCTGCTATGGAATGTCAAGTCATGGTTGAGGATTGTAATGCGATGGTTGTTAGTGTCACAGACATACACTCTGTTGTTGGTGTGGTTGTAGGCTATGGCCCATGGTGTGTTGAACTGCAGTTGTCCACTTCCCTCTGAACCCACTGATGCTATGAACCGACCCTCAAGAGTGAATTTCTTCACGCAGTGGCAGGCAGCCACAAACACTGTGTTATCAGAAGAGATGGCTACTCCTAGCGGTCTGTCAAGTCTGCTTTCCTCTGGTCCTGTGTGTCCAAATGATCGCAGCTCTCTGTGATTGCTGTCAAACACCTTCATACAATTAGAACCCCGCTCACAAACAACCATTTCACCAGTTTTGGCAAACGCAATGTGACGTGGTTTGTTGATCCCACCAATGGTCTTGACATGGCTCCCTTTAAACTGAACGTTCTCGAACTTCACTTCTCCTAGTTTTCGCCATGCTGAGCTCAAGTCTGCACACACTACACTAATCTCCTTCTCCGGACCCAACACCAGTTGCTGAGGTTTGAACTCGTCTGCCATCTCCCGTGCCCTCTCCTCCACTTGTCTCTTCATCGACAGCACCTCCTCTTGTGTGCCACTCTGCAGACTCCCCTCCACAAACTCCACACAGCTGCTCAGCTGGGCCTGCCTCATCTCGTGTCCGTCGATCTGGGCTGCCAGCTCCTTCTTCCCCTGACACACCTTACCATCTATCTGGGAGTGAAGCTCCCTTCTGCGAGCATCTAGGATTGCCTGAAACTTGTCTACTTCAGCATTCACCTCTGCCTTTGCCTCTATACCCTGTCCGTCTAGCCTGCTAGATCTTGCCTTCAGCTGTACAATGGTGCTCTCTACACTAGCAAGCTCGGATTTGACGGGGCGTAGGCAAGCAAGGATGACATCTCTGTGCTTCGGGAAGGCATCGGGGATGAGGTCGTAGTTGTGGTCGCGATGGGTCTTGACGGTGCAGTCGCGACAAATCAACTCGTAACACGTCTCGCAGTAGATCTTGGTCGGCTCTGTTGCGTGTTTCGAACACATGGAGCTCACCTTTTTGGGTTTCACCATATTCGACGCCGTTTCTTGCACCTCGTCGAGGCTAGCGATTTCGTGCTCCTGAAATTCCTTCCACTTGCCGTGCATGGTAAGACAGAGCTGGCAAATGAACTGGCCGCAGTCCCGACAGAAACCCTTCACCTCTCCCTCCCCGCATTTATCGCACTGCGCCTTCTCCGGGTCCCGCACCTTCTCCAAGACCTCCCTCACCTCGAAAAGGTGCTGGATGTAGAAGGCGGCAGGGAGGCTGGACACGCCCCCTTCAGGGAGAGGGGCCGGCTTGCGGCAGTTGGGGCACGGGGCGCTCAGTTTGTCTCTCTGTGTCCGCACCAGTTTCTCCAGACAGGCCTCGCAGAAGACGTGGAGACAGGGCAGCACTCTGGGTCTCCGGTACTCCTCCAGACACACCGAACACGACAGCTGGCTTGTGATAGCTTCTCCAGCGCTTGCTGGCCGGATTTTGGGGCTTTTTCGCCGTGGTGTGCGATCTTGTGCGCTTTTCAGCCATTGCTGCAGGAGCACACAAAGGATAGATTATGTATGCGGGCCCTGATGCATTGTCATCATTGGTCGGTTACAGGTTGAAACTAGAAGGCCTTTGGCAGTTTTGTGTATTAGCTCCCAGAATGCTACTGTAGCTCAGCACATTTAAACCCTCCATGCTCCATAAAGTCCCACCCATACTCTATGGCTTTATGGCAATAGCTACACCACACATTTTTGTTCCTTACTAAGCATCTTTCAAATATGAAATCAGCAGAGAGAGGATTAGCTTGTAGCCAAAAACAGCCTTGAAAAGTGTTGCCGGAACAGAAACACAGTTACACCCCAAAACCCACTGAAGACAATATTCATGGATTGGGCCACAGAGTGG
>CASHTH010004462.1:0-11695 GCA_030341885.1 Geodia barretti
TCAAGAACAGAGATCAGTTTCGGCTGAAGTGGTTGGGGCCTACACAGTACCTCTCCAGGCCAGGAGGGGCTGTGATCAAACGGACCCATCAACCTATAGCCCCACCTTCTCTGACTCTATTTACGAAAAATCTGTACACTCCTTCTCTTCCAGAACGAGGAGACTAATCGATCTTCCCTATACACTGCCTATCTTGTGTGATATGAGTCTCTACGTATAGATTACTTTTTTTTCCCTTAGCGTCTCGTTGCTCTATTGCCTGAAACGCCTATACAGAATTAGCATAATTATAGACAGAATGTTTATGCTGAGTCGACTCTTGTAAATTACACAATTTTAATGCCTGTGCAGATAAAAGTATTGCCCATGCAATGACACAAAGCGTATCCAGATTCTCAGAGAATTCGCTAGGTTGTGACAAGAGTTGACTTAGCTAACAGACATGTAAAATTAAAGGCGCATGTCTGAATTTCCGTAGTTTCTATTCGATAGGAGATTGTGCAAACTTGCTCTACTAAGGTATACTGGAACCGGCATGCGTCAGCAAGTTTGATTCATCACAACAGTGTTGTGCAGAAAACCTCACTGTGAGTAATCTGTGTCTGTCATTTCTCTCCTCACCCACTCATCTTACTCCTCTACTGCTTCTCTTCTACTCCACTGACTATATTCCCTAACATGCACTCACTGATGTCACTAAGTATGTGCCCCCCCGGAAACCTCATGAAACCAGTGCATGCACTGACGTTATCTCACTAAGGATAATTTGCAATGACATGATGCTCTGAGGAAGCTTCTTGACAAGAAACAGCACAACATATGGATGTCGCACGTATATAAAAATCCTGGTGACTTTTATCAATATTCATTATGAATCGCGTTGTTCTGTATTTTTCTATATGTTTAATGTTCGAATAGTTGCATGCCCATCCTAAAGATATCGATGCCTCTCTGATGAGTATCTATCTGCTTGCTGCCTGCACATGTGCTATTCTGTATCTGATATTTGCGTGTAGTCGCATGTATATGGATGTGTACTATATACAATCGCCCCCACGCCTGAATCTTCGCGCAATATCCTCAGAAACACACGGACCAAATGCGGTGCTTAAGAAAGGGATCTAGTGCTAGAGACAGTAAAGACGCCTAGCCTCTATATGACCAATGGCCTTGAAGGTGTGACGAATCAAATATAGTTCCTGTTTGGAGGTGGCTGTTGGACCCTGCTCTGGGCTCCCACGAGTACGTGACAGCCATGACTAAAGTTCCACTGCGTCTGCGCAGGAGACACGTCCAACCTCTCATGTTGCTGCTCACGGCTTCCCGAGTCACCTCTCTCACTCATCACACATTCACTTTATCCCCATACTCCTTTATACAGTTCTGGTTTTCGTGGCGTCATCAGTTGAGGGCCTTCAGTAAAGACTACCATGTGGTGGCTGTTGATATGAGGTAGTGTAAAAAAGAGAACGGTGAACCAAGTGTATGTGAAAATTTTACTAAAATTCATGATCGAGGCTTGCTCCGATGTTTTATTTTTGCTCTTATTGCGTGGACATAATATATAGTAGAATTCAACCCATGAAGTTTAGAAAATAAACAAAAATGTTGTAAGGAAACCCTATTATGTAGCTTCTCTCTCTCCATAAGGGTAGTGTGACACGACCACCCAGTGGGGTCTCAGAATACTCCTTCAACCACCTCACTGCAGACATTGTCCAACTCATCCCGCCCTCGGCACACTCTTGCTCTCTCGTCGGCCACGACTGGGAGGCGTGGTCTCATGGTGAGGTGTAGTGGCAAACACCAATGATTTAATTACATCTTTCTAATTGCAGGAGAGTACTCAGAGGTATCCGGAGTTGGTTGATAGACATATTGTCCTGAACTGTCCTCATGGAAGGTTCGAAAATTAACGTTAGTTGACTAATGTTAATGTGGCTTTCAATTTCACTATGCAGGGTGTTCAAGACGTTCCTTGAGAATAGCTGGACACAGTTGAGGAGATCTTGGGTCAGTTTCTTATCCACGTTACTCTAAACTACTCCCCCGGCCCCCTCTCTCTCTCCCTCTCTCTCTCTCCCTCCCTTCCTTTTCTCCAGTTCATCTTCTTGTTCCAGATGCCGAGATTGCCTGAGGCTCTGATCAGTCTCCAGGACTACCAGTTTCTGGAGCAACTCTTCACCAGCCACACCTCAGTATGTAGCCCGTTGTGTAGGTCTCTTTTACTATAGCAGAAAGAGGTAAACTATAGGTTTGAGGTGTATACCTTCATGCATAAGTGTCTTCATTCACACTCTGTTTTCTGTCAATTAAAAGTTTTTTTCTAAAGAAAAGTTTTTTTATAACTGATTGGTCTTCCAGTATAGCTGAACTGTTTTCTGCATGTTGCCTGCCACAGGGAGTCAAGAACAGAGATCAGTTCCCGGCTGAAGTGGTGGAGGCCTACAAGTACACGTTCTCCAGGCCCGGAGGGCTCACTGGACCCATTAACTACTATCGTGCCATGTTCTCATCTCCCAAGGACAGCTTGCCTCGCGAGAAGTGGACAATTTCTGTCCCAACTCTCATCATATGGGTACACAACAAACATACAAACACTATAGAGTGATTCCAAGAGCCCTACATCATCAATGTGCTCTATATGGAACGAATGTGCTCTAGAAAATATTCCTTAATTTTAACAGTATGGTTTGTAAGACGAGTGCCTAGTAGTATTATTGGTAGCTAAGTGTGTGTAACTGCTGGTACAGGGAGATGATGATCACGTGCTGCAGAGAGAGATGGCAGACTGCCACGACACCATCTGCTCTGACCTGACTGTGAAGTTAGTGGGAGATTAGGTTGTATGACCAGTGTTTCCCTCTCCTCTCTCCCCTCTCCAGACATATTCCCAACTGTAGTCACTGGGTCCAGCAAGATGTGCCTGACCTCTGCAACCAGTACATGACTGACTTTCTCTCTACTAAATCTGTTTCAATGTAGTTTATTTGTACTATTTGTGGACATTACACATCTTGTTATTTTAAAGAAGCTAGCACATGAGTATAGTTGATAAACGCCAGTGGAGGGCAGGAATTTTCTGTTTTCCATACATGTCTACATTGGGAGGGTTTTATCTGTGCCATCCATCAGCCTGTGCTAACTCAGTTGCTCAGTTGGTGGTTGTAGTGATGTGCAACAGATCAATGATGAGAATTGTGTCTCTGTTGAGTCTCCTCTGGTCTCTGGTGGAGGTCCACTCTCAGAGCTTTCCCCGTCTCTCCTTCATGAGCCAGACTCTGGCCAACCATTCCTATGTGGACATCAGTCTAGTGGGGAGTGATGGCAGTAGTAGTGACAGTGTTCAGTGTCATACTGACCTGTTGACATGTTGTACTAGTACTGCTGGTCCTCATCGTGGAGACTGGTATTTCCCTGATGGAACTAGACTGCCTTTCGCTACATTTCATGTGATATCTATGAGCAGCGTGTATCTCAGGGAGTTGACATACGCCGTTGGGACACTGCTAACTCACCAAATGGTATCTATCGCTGTGATATTCCAACTAATGCTGTCCATGATGATACTGACATCTCAGTGAGAGACACAGTCTATGTGGGACTGTATACTTCCAGTGGAGGTAAATTTAATTATTGGCTACTTCCATTTCTTGTTAGATATCAGCTAGCATGAATGCATCCACGACTTACCTGTCCACATGCATGGCCTATTCCAGTAACTACTGCACTCACTTACAGTTACTATGTTTTGCTGATTACCAATTATATAGGATATATTAGGACCCTTAGGCTTTGGTTCTTTACTGTAGGAGGCATCTCAATATCTGGAGGAGTGACATTCAACCCTAGCCAGCTGACCCTCACCTGTATCTCCACTGGTGGGCCTGCTACCTCTGTCACTTGGACCAGAGACAATGTCAATATCACTGGAGAGCAAAATGAGACTGTTTTAAACGACCCAGTGACTGCACAGTACACCCACACTCTGACTGTGACTTACTGCAGGACAGTACACGTGTACTGTGGCTAATAACAAGCCATCTTCTGATTCAGCTAGCATCACTTGTAACAGGTAAAATGTCCACAAATCACTATTTTGGCATGCAGGGTAAAAACCAACGAACACTAGAGGAATGCAACGCATTTTGGCAACTGAAGCAAGCAGTTCTAAATATTTTCTGTGTGTTACGGTATGTGTCCTTGCATTCAGACAGGCTCGCTGCTCGCCAATTATGTGAAATGAGGACATAAATGCACGTTTAACTCTCAGTGTTGATAGAGCTACGGGTATATACTCTCCAAGTGTTTGTGAATTATGTGGGCAATAAAGTAATCTGCTCAATAGTTGCAAAAGTGTCACTGCAGCCTAAGGTCGGCAGGTCAACAGCATGATTTCCTCAATACTACAAATTGAAAGTTCCTATGGATACAGTTTCAGGTTCCTACTTCCCACTGGTATATAGTATCTTGAGTGGTTTACTTTCAGGTCCCCCACCTCCCACTGATGTGACAGCAGTCCAGGATGGTCCCACTAGTATCACAGTGACCTGGACTCCTCCCTCTCCACTGGAAGATACCACTGGCTACAGGATCTCCTTCACTGGAGGCAGTGATGTGGATATTGATGGTGGCTCTACCAACAGCTACACTCTGACTGGTCTCACCAATGCACAGACATACATCATATCCATTGTAGCAATATCTCCAAATAGACCAACTAGTGCTCCTTTTGAAGTTCGAGGAATCACATTAGGTTAGACCCAAACACTGCTGAATATGTTCTGTCACTGACTCATTCTCCATTCATCAGTGGGTGTTCCAGAGAAACCAGTTGTAGATATGGACAGCATTGAGACTTCGCCCACAATCACTATCTTCTGGAGCCTTCCTCCTGATGTAACTGGCTCTGAGGTGAGCTGGGAGCTAACAGAGCAGACCAGAAGAAGAAGACGAGTCCGCAATGCTGAGAGAGGGACTAGTGGACCACTCTCTGCAGACGAGAACAGCTACACTATCGACAAGCTGAGATATGGAACTAGCTATGACATCACTGTTACAGTCTTCAACCCTGCTGGGAGCTCTTCCACCACCTTCACTCGCTCTACTGAGGGAGGAAGTGAGTTTCATAAAATCATTTCACTATCATTGCCGCCAGTGGAGAAAACTATGGGAGTGCTGCCATGCCACTGGTGGTAATGAGATTCAGTAGCATGTTTATTATCATTCATTTCCAGTGATTGATGCCAACCAGAGTACTAGCTGTGAATGTGACAACACTTCAGCCATTATTGGTGGAGTAGTGGCTGTTTCCTTTATGATCATACTTCACTGACAGTCATAGTGGTAGTGATTCTAGTGCTGAGAAGTCGCAGTGGGAATTACTCTGCAAAAACAAGGCACGATCATACACTCTTACATAGTATGACATAATAAGTCATTGATTTGATACAGAGCTACAGTTGGAGCTACAAATCAATCAGTGGAGCTCTCTAAGTTCTCAGAGCCAACATATGCGTAAGTCTCCCCATATGAAACACTGTGAGCTGATTTCTATACCACTGATGGCCTCACTCCAGAGATCCAGACCAGCTCCAGACCACCAGTAATGAGGCCTACAATGTAGTGAGAGGGACTGGAAGGACAGCTGAAGATGATTATGAAGTACCACAAAACCTTCCTCCCTCCACCACCTCTCAACCACCTACCACTACTGCTACTGGAGACTATGAACCTGTGTGATAGCGGACATGGCTTGTGCACAGAGCCCTCCCCTGAACATTGTTTGTTTTTGCTACATTATGAATGTCAATACCAGTTTGTACACCTCAACAGAAAGAATTTTGTTTGTAGTTTTTACCAGTTTACGTTTACCTTCGTGGGCATCATTTCATCTCCTAATATGTGCATGGTTACACACCAGCAGAGCGGGTAATAGATACACTTGTGCATGTGCAACGCATTTAGAGATCAACACAATGTACCACGATGTACTATCTACTTATTTCAGAGTATGTCTGCATTAGGAGTGTTATCTCTGCCATCCATCAGCCTGTGTTAACTCAGTTGCTCAGTCCATGGTTGTAGTGATGTGCAACAGATCAATGATGAGAATTGTGTCTCTGTTGAGTCTCTTCTGGTCTCTGGTGGAGGTCCACTCTCAGACCTTTCCTTATGTCTCCTTCATGAGCCAGGCCTCTCTGGCCAACCATTCCTATGTGGACCTCAGTCAAGTGGGGAGTGCTGGCAGTGGTAGTGACAGTGTTCAGTGTCATACTGACCTGAATACATGTTGTGGTGGTACTGATGGTCCAGTTCATCGTGGAGACTGGTATTTCCCTGATGGAACTAGACTGCCATTCAATGTAGCTGGTGTTGATATCTATGAGCAACGTGTATCTCAGGGAGTTGACCTACGTCGTAGGAACAATGCTAACTCACCAATTGGTATCTATCGCTGTGATATTCCAACTGATGCTGTCCATCATGCCACTGACACCTCAGTGAGAGACACAGTCTATGTGGGACTGTATACTGCCAGTGGAGGTATGAGAAGAGTAACTTACTCTTTATAGAGCTCACTAGCCAAGAGTATACTATACTTGCCAGTACCATGAAATTGATGTGTGACTGTGCTAATGGGAATTCTGCTGCACTTTGTTCAGGAGAAGTTTCAATATCTGGAGGATTGACATTTGACCCTAGCCTCACCTGTATCTCCACTGGTGGACCTGCTACCACTGTCACTTGGACCAGAGACTCCACCACTGTCACCCAAGGAACCCCGACTGTGTTGAATGACCCAGAGACTGCACAGTACACCCACACTCTGACTGTGACTACTGCAGGAGAGTACAACTGTACTGTGGCTAATAACAAGCCATCCTCTGCTTCAATTAGCACCATTGTAACAGGTATATACAGTCAGTACTATGTATGTACCCATAAGATTGTACCTAGTCATTGTACATATGGCCAACGACACATTTTACGTGTGTGTCTATATGCCTTAGAAATTATTTTCACCTTCACTCGTAGGGAAAACTGTAGCTGGGTTGCAACTTAGATTGTAGTGGAAACACTATGAGTCACACTCTGACTGGTCTCACCAATGGACAGACCTATGCCATATCCATTGTAGCCACATCATCTGGCTTGTCTAGTCTACCACTACAGGCCACTGTTGGTTAGGTTGTCATAACACACAAATGTAGGTGTTTCAGTTTACACAAGAATGAAGGAGCACCGCAAACAACCTATTAACTCAACGTAGCAAGCAGAGCCAACAAGTCAACTACGACCCAAACTTTTCCCAAGGAAACAAGAAGAGTTGCCCTAGCTTTCCATTGAATGCTGTCTTTGTTTCCACCACAGTTCCTTCTGCTCCAGTCCTTGACTCAACTCCAACAGTCACTACCATTACCATCACCATCACCGGTAGTGTTCCCAGTGGCTCAGTGGTGACTGGCTATGTGGTCCAGTGGCAGAGAGACACCTCACTTGTCTGTCCTGATCTGCGTGATGATGGTGGTATCACTGTGACTAGCAGTAGTTTCACTGGCCGTACAATAACTGGACTGGAGCCAGGAAATAGGTACACCATCACTGTGACAGCCTCTAATGGAGCTGGTATATAGTGGTCCTGTCAGTAATGCTGTTACTGCAATGACTACTGCGAGTGGTAAGACGTACTATATAATCCCCAATTCCTTACAATGTGGTTGGTGTTACACTCCACAGCTCCCAGTGGTGCTCCTGGCCCAATCACTCTAGTTACAGTCACACCAAACAGTGCCACTGTCCAGTGGGGAGAGGTGCCTTGTCCCCTGAGAAATGGGGAGATCACAGGCTACACAGTTACTGCAACAAACTCAGATGGAATGGAAGAAGGAACTGCTATTGTTGATGTAGACGCTAGACAAGCCACAATCTCTGGACTGACTCCATCCACACAGTATACTGTGTCAGTAGCTGCAGTCAATAGTGCTGGTACTGGACCTACCACTACCCTCCCTGTAAAAACTCCAGGTGAGTATTGTTCTGTCATCACATATGATGTTTACTCTACTCCGTGGTCATTCTCCCCTCAATCAGATGGGCTCACTGTATCGGCCACTCCCTCATCCTCTACCTCCCTCACCATCTCATGGACGCTGGAGGACAGTTTGACTGTTACCTCCTATGGCATCTCCTACTCCAACACTAACACTGACTGTTTCACTAACTCCAGAAGTGATATCTCTGCTAGTGGGACATCATACTCCCTGGATAGTCTAGAGGAGGGAACTGAATATTCCATCACTGTCTCTGCCACTCTGACTGGGAATGGAGGGACTCAAGAAGGCAGCACCACAGCCACCACACTGACTGCTGGTTAGTATCCTAGTATTTCCCCCTGTGTGTTCCCATATTCTGATAACTCTGTACCCACAGCTCCATCTGCCCCTCCTCCTGGTGTGACTGTGACTCATGTGACCTCCTCCGCCATCACTGTCCAGTGGGGAGAGGTGCCATGTGCTGTTCAGAATGGAGCCATCACAGGCTACTCAGTCCAGTATGGAGTGATTGGGAGTGGGAACACAGAGACTGTGACTGTCTCAGGAGCTAGTACCACTCAGACCACCATCACTGGTCTCAATCCATCCACTACCTACTCCATTAAAGTTGCAGCAGTCAACAACCAACTCATTTGAACATACAGTAGTACAATTAACTGAAGGTGTGTATTCATTGCCATGACATAAGGAGTACTAACACTACTTGCTCCCCCTAGTTGCTGTCCCAGTTCTGACAGTAGAGTCCACAACAGCCACCTCCCTCTCCCTCTCCTGGACCAGTGCTGGCTCAGAGGGAGTCATGTATGAGGTGGAGTGGGAGAGAGACACCTCAGTAGGCTGTACTGATGAGGACACAGGCAGTACCACTATCACTGGAGGTTCCATGACTAGCTACACTATCACTGGACTAGAGGAAGACAGTAGGTACATTGTAAATATGACAGCTTACAATTCTCTTGGAAATGAAAGAAGTGAGCCAGTCACTGCAATGACAATGATTGCTGGTGAGTGTGGCTGACTCTGACAACATGTTAGTGTAAAAATGTGTTCTTTCATCAGCTCCATCTGCCCCTCCGTCTCCTGTGAGTGCAATGGTGGAGAGCTCAACTAGTATCACTGTCCAGTGGGGAGAGGTGCCATGTATCCATCAGAATGGAGACATCACAGGATACTCAGTCCAGTATGGAGTGATGGGGAGTGGGAACACAGAGACTATGACTGTCTCAGGAGCTAGTACCACTCAGACCACCATCTCTGGTCTCAATCCATCCACTGCTTACTCCATCCAAGTAGCGGCAGTCAACAGTGCTGGTACTGGACTCTACAGTGACCCAGAAATTGCTGAAACTCTTCCAAGTGAGGCTGATAATTAATAAGCATAGTCATGATGTACTGTTAACCCTCGATGCGAATGCCCAGCGAGGGCTAAAGTGCTAGTATGTAATTGTGCAGGGTTTGTGCTCTTGTACTTTAATTTTTCCAGGTGTGTAGCTACCTCAGTCTGAATGGTGAAATCATCACGAAACATAGCTATGTTGCCATCAGTGATATTGGTTCCAATAATAACACTGCTCTACTGTGTATTACTAACCGTCCATCTTCTGGCAATCCCCCTCATTCTGGAGGAGACTGGTTTGCTCCAGACAAGACCAGAGTAGATGGTACTGATGTTCCTGGATTTGAGAGAAACAGAGGTCCTATGGTAGTGAGACTGAGGAGGACCACTGGTACTGCAGCTGAAGGAATATATCACTGTGTGGTATTGGACAACACTGAAACTGAGCAGAGAGTTTATGTGGGATTATACAATGGAGGAGGTATGTATTGGTTCACAGAATGTTCCTGGTGTAATTGTTTCTACATTGCAGGAGACATCTCAATACCTGGGGAACTGACAGTGGAGTCAGACCTCAATGGAGCCAGTCCTCAGTTCACCCTCACCTGTATCTCCACTGGTGGACCTGCTACCGCTGTCACTTGGACCAGAGACTCCACCACTGTCACCCAAGGAACCCAGACTGTGTTGAATGACCCAGAGACTGCAGAGTACACCCACACTCTGACTGTGACTACTGGAGGACTATACACTTGTACTGTGGCTAATAACAAGCCATCTACTGCTTCAGCTAGCTTCACATTGGAGGGTATCTACTGTAATGTGTCATTCAATAATGATATTGGCTCACTTTCAGATTCCCCATCTCCCACTGATGTCACAGCAGTCCAGGATGGTCCCACTAGTATCACAGTGACCTGGACTCCTCCCTCTCCTCTGGATGGTATCACTGGCTACACCATCTCCTACACTGGAGGAGGCAACAGTGGTAGTGAGACTGTCAGTGGTGGATCTACCAACAGCTACACTCTGACTGGTCTCACCAATGGACAGACTTACACCATATCCATTGTAGCAGTATCTCCAAATAGACCATATAGTGCTCCTTTTGAAGTTCGAGGAATCACATTAGGTTAGACACTGCTGAATATGTTCTGTTGTCACTGACTCATTCTCCATTCATCAGTGGGTGTTCCAGAGAAACCAACTGTAGATATTGAGACCACGCCCACCATCACTATCTCCTGGAGCCTTCCTCCTGATGTAACTGGCTCTGAGGTGAGCTGGGAGCTAACAGAGCAGACGAGGAGAAGAAGACAAGTTGGCAATGCTGAGGGAGGGACTAGTGGACCACTCCCTGCAGACCAGAACAGCTACACTATCGACAAGCTGATGAGTGGAACTAGCTATGTCATCACTGTCACAGTCTTCAACCCTGCTGGGAGCTCTTCCACCACATTCACTCGCCCTACTGAGGGAGGAAGTGAGTTTCAGACATGTGTCATTCAGAAACACAGCTCTACAATGAATGATAATCAAATATTATTACCACCAATGGAGAAAACTGTGGGAGTGCTGTCATACCTCTGGTAGTAATGATATTCAATTATGTTTTAATTTCCAGTGATTGATGCCAACCAGGCAGAGAGTACTAGCAACACTTCTGCCATTATCAGTGGAGTAGTGTGCTGTGGTTGTGGTTCTTATAATCGCTACTTCACTGACAGTCATAGTGGTAGCGATTCTAGTGCTGAGAAGCCGCAGTGGAAATTACTCTGCAAAAACAAGGCAAGAGCATACACACTTATATTAGTATGACATAATAATTATGTCATTGGATTTGATACAGAGCTACAGTTGGAGCTACAAATCAATCAGTGGAGCTCTCCAAGTTCTCAGAGCCAACATACTGCGTAAGTCTCCCCATATGAAACACTGTGAGCTGATTTCTATACCACTGATGGCCTCACTCCAGAGATCCAGACCAGCTCCAGACCACCAGTAATGAGGCCTACAATGTAGTGAGAGGGACTGGAAGGACAGCTGAAGATGATTATGAAGTACCACAAAACCTTCCTCCCACCACCACCTCTCAACCTACCACTACTGCTGCTGGAGACTATGAACCTGTGTGACTGTGGACATGGCTTGTGCACAGAGCCCTCCTTTGAACATTGTTTTTGCTACATTAGTTTGTACACCTCAACAGAAAGAATTTTGTTTGTAGTTTTTACCAGTTTTCGTTTACCTTCGTGGGCATCATTTCATCTCCTAATATGTGCATGGTAACACACCAGCAGAG
>CASHTH010004464.1:0-63091 GCA_030341885.1 Geodia barretti
ATATCAAATTGTACTGTTATGTCAGAGGAGATAGATCATGACGGTGAAATCACGGCCACCAGTGTTTACAAACACATTTCGGACTCATGTTTTACAGTACGTTTACAATGATACTCTTCTTCATTGAAGGGACCATTGTGGACACGATGAACGATGCACACCAATACTTGCATAAGGCCCATGGGATGGTTTCGTTTTCGGATCAGAACATCAACATTAAATATACAAATTTGCAAAACAGGGGCCATACGTGGGAAAGTTGGAAAAGAAAACAAAGGAAGGCAGGGAAAGCGTTTGTCAGGGGACGACGGGCGAAAAAAGGAAAAAACGATAACACGTCACACTCGGACAATTTATACTAATGCACAAACTCAGCATTGCCCCTAAGTTGTTGTAATTGCAAATCCCACAACATACATGTAAACTCACCTGAAAACAAAATGACCATGACTGCAAAAAAACTCTTTTACCCCACTCTTCAATATTATCACGTGTAAAAATGCCACAAGAAGGAAACCATCCCCATCTCTTTCTCTTAAAAAGTTAAAAAAGTCACCTAATCCTGCTCGTCTCTTGCCTCCAAACAATACGCACCACAAAAAAATACAGGAAGATAGTAGCACCTTGTTGTATGTCTTGGAAATGTTCCCCCCAAACATTCAACGCAGGGTATAAAGCACCCCCCCCGCTACCCCCGGTGTAATGGAACCCACTCTCCCCTACAAGCAAAGTGAGTGTGTGTACATGTCGCAGGAGGAGTCGGAATCAAAAACTAAATTAAGGATGGCTGTCACAATCTGCAAGGTTCTTGCACACTGCCGTGTTCCTGTGTGCTGTTGGTGGGTGGACACTTGTAGAGGCAACATGCAGCAGTCAGAGAACACTCCAACCAATATTCACCTCTTCAAACTCCAATGCTATCCCCCCTCCTCTCCCCGGACTCTTCCCAGGGTGCCATCAGACTGTCCCAGAGAGAGATGCAGACTAGCTACCTCAATGCTCATGGACAGTCGATTCCAAATGTCGCTCAACGTCGCCGTGGACGACTACGCATCCTAGCAAGCCGAGCAAACGAGATTCTAGACAGCAACGAGTTTGTGAACTCATTTGACCAACTAATCAACGACAACTGTCTCAGTGACAGCCTCCAGCCAAAGAACACGTACTGGAAATACGTGTGCGACTACGACCTCGGTCGAATCCCGCAAATCTCCTGGTCGTCTGAGTGTCACACTGAGCAGAAACCCCTGTCGACAGCAGACCATCACCTGCGCCTGCCAGCGAGAACCAAGAGGGACCAGATGGAGACTAACACGTGCAGCGACGGAGTCCCTCGCAAGCTGGATTGCACCGGAGACATCTGCTCCGACTGGAGAACTCGTGCGAGGCCACCTACAGCATAGCTCAACAGTGGAAAGAGGTGAACGTCACAACAGTGTTTCTGGAGCTCGAGGGAAGCACGGAGCTCCTGGACAGGTGCAAGGTGACACCAATGGAGCTATACCAGAGCAACAGATGGAGGCTGAGAGCCCAGAAGGTGACCGTAGCCTGTACTTGCGAGGAGCAGCAGCACTGTGCAAGTATTTCCGGGTAACATAGAGGAGAGTAGAGGATAGTTTGGCCTTCCAAGATCATTCCATCAATCATATAAGATATAGTATATATGGTGTTTTCTGAGATATTGAGATATCTACTTCATCACAGTGTATTATTGTGATTATTCCCAAATGGGATATAATGGTGAATTAAGTATGTTAAATTTGCAAAAGTTATACGATAGTGTTTGCCTATGATTGCATCGTGAAGAGAATGGAAACAGTAACCAGTTTCCAAACCAAGATGGTAACATAAGCAGAGAATGAAGTGAGTAGAAAAGAGCTTACGCTTGAAGTGGTACTGAATGCTCACATTAGTTTCTGGACAGGTTTTCAGTACTGGCTTTATTATGGAACAAATATGAAGATACTGTTTGTGTAGGCAGTCATTGGTTGACGGACAAGCGTGCAGCTCAGAATTTCCCCAATGCATGATGCACAAGGCTACTGCTGGAGTGGGACATTGAGTTGAGCCAGCAACCATGCGAGTATATAGAGGGGGGGGGCAGAAAAACAGGCAAGGGAAAGTAAACAAACATGCTGGAAAAGGAGAGAGTAGTAAAGGGTTGCATCAGAGCAGAGGGGAAAGTGGCGCTGTAACGAGTGTCCCCTGGAGTAGGGACGCCGGCTAAAAAGGTGGGCTCAGTATTCCCTAATCCACTACAACCACTTCCATTCGTTGCACAAACGTAATCCCGGAAAACAAACAGACTTTCAGTAATTACTTCCTAAATATAACATAATACTACGGAACTTGCAATACCATATTAGCCGAGCGAGTACTACTAGTGTATATGACTATCTTAACACAAAGTGGTGTAACGTCATTATTTACTACGTACTCCGTCCAAACATGTCCAGCGATAAGATGACATCAGCCCCATCATTTTCACTATTACACCTGACACGACTTATTTCCAACTACTGTCGCTCGTCACGTTCGCAGACGACGTTTATTTTTTCTCCCAAAGTGCCTGGAGCATTGCACAAGACTCTTACCAAACATTGTCCGCTATAAAAGACTGGTCGGCGAGCTGTTTCCTCACACCAGCAACAGCTCAAGGTATTCTAACAATAAAGAGTAATCTGAAGAACACTGATTTCTTCGCCTTCACAAGCAACCTCGGAACATTCTACCTCAATCAGTCTATAGTCATGGAATTTGGAAAGGTGACTTACTTACATCTCAACTTGATCCAATTATTCTAGCCGCTCTTCAATGTTTTTCTTTGCTTTCTTTTTAAAAACTGTGAGTATATTGTCTTCTCTCCCACAGCAAATGAGTGTGCTAGTGAGGCTGGTGGTTGTGGTTGGTTGCCTCCATTCTCAGTTCTCCACGGCCAGATGTATCCCTGGAACAGAGTGCGACCAGGTCCTCCACAGAATCAACTACCTCCAACACCTCAACGTCTCAAACAGTCACGTCATCAACAACGTATCGCTTGATCTGAGGGAAGCCGACGGGAGCACCGACACTCTGGCCGAGTTTGACTCGGCACGGGTCTGCCCCTGGACTTACGAGGCTGATTACAACACCTCCCGCCTCCCGCAGACGCTGTACCGTGCCCGGTGCACTACCGAGACATGGTGCGATCACACCAACGGAGAGAGATACGAGTGCCTGCCGCTCACAGAGTACATCGTACCAGTGGCAATCAGCAGAGAGTGCGACATATTTGGCGAAACCGAGTGGACGCTGAGCTTCGAGAAAATATCCGTGGCCTGTTATCCTTCACGAGTGAGAACCGACACTGAAGAAATCTGCCGGCAGTTGGACTAACTGGGGGAAATGGGGGAAACGGCAGACCCACCACTTCACTATCTATGATCACCGGGCAGCTATTATATTATATTAAGAGTATGCATTACTATACAGGCAAAATCTCTTATATTACTCCAGCATCATTCTAATGTATCATTCATCTATGAGACTTGGTGTAAATCAAGTATAAATTATAAATTTCAAAAGTCGGAGAAGCTGCAAAGTATTGTCATGATAAAAATAGATTGCATATCTGGCCACGGGACTTATTCATAAAAATAGGGCATTTCCTGTCCCTTCCTCTGAAAAGGTTTTACGTCTTTTTGCTATATATAGCTTCAATCAGTGATGTAATCGCCATGATCACATGATTGCAACATCATGCGCGAAGCACGCTCAAAAGGTTAATTGTCAGTATTGCATTGACTTGCATCGCTCCTTGTGATTTCCCCACGTTCCACGTAATTGCAAACGACGTACTATAGCACCGCAATACAGCTGAAACTCTGAAAAGGGATGCTCCGAAGCATTCATCTAGTAGCTAGTACCTCTTGGACACTTTCGAGTTGAGCCTTATTCAGGAGATTCATAAGCATCGCAGACAGTTACATTGCTTCCACATAGCATACTATTAGCAACTATCTTCCGTTTTGTATATTATAACTGTACATAGTGGCAAGGCAGGTAGAGAGAAGAACAATGTGTTTAAGAGTGATTTATGCTGCACATATATACTGCACCTGTACAGTAAAAAGTTGTGAGTCGTGGATGAGGTGGAGATTCTGTGGAACGGTGAGGGAGACAGAGTCCTCTCCCTCCCGGGTACTGGGCCCAGAGCCAGACGCTCCTCCTCCGGCTGGGGCAGTGGAGGACTTCTCACTAGAGGACCCAGTCTATGTGTGAATGGAGCAATACCGTTTTGAGCTACACTGCACACTTTCAGTGAACCTTATAAATACATGGGATTTGCCCCTCCTATTTCTGACGCTATTCCACTTCCCTTGGATCAATTTCTAAATGGAGGCGATAGCACAGGTGGCCTTGTGTCTCTAGTCTTTGGTCGCCTTAGCACATTTTGTTTTCATTTCTAGCAATGGCCCTTTCCTCGATACTAGCATTGAAGCTAAGAGCCCGTATGTCCACAGGAATACAATAACGCCAGCCTATATAGTAGCTTTCTCTCTCTACCGGTGAGTATTACAGTAACATACTGGTGGTGGGGACTGGTGGTGTAGCTCAGCCAACCACTCAGAGGTTCTGATGATCAACTGTAGACAAAAGATGGTTATCATGAAGTAATTAACATGGAGAAATGAAAAGTGCTCATTAATGACAAAAAGACCTTTACAGAAGCATGCCATCCACAGATTTACATTTTGCCTTAAAGATTGTGGCGCTCTACCTCTTCTACACTCCACAGGGTCTTCTACGTATAGTAAGTATTAACAACAATACATTTCTCGTGGTGACTGTTGACCTGAAGGGAGAGTTTCCAGAACCGGTGTGTGAGGCTGGGCAGAAAGACCTCGGGAGACCAGGTCTTGTGAAGACAGTCCCACAGAACACGGAACACCTCCAGTTTGAACTGTGGAACACCGGACCGAGGTGGTGCCTTATCTGTATTGTATGGGGAGGGTTGGCAAGAGGGCAATACGTACATACATAGTCTATTTACTTAGAAATGGACAACTGAAGACAAGGTAAGTGCAAATTAAACTTATACACCCAGGACAACACTATGGAGTATGGAGAGAACCAACCCCATAACACTGCTCTCTAGGCAGAGTGCCTGTATATTATATATATATATTATATATATATATTATATAATTATAATTATATCTAGCCCCAACATTTGAGCTAGGTACCATGCCCATCCTATATAAAAGTACTACCGTACTTAGTGATAATAGATAGTGGTTTCAGCAGAATTGAATAGAGTTGCAAGTACATGTATGTACACCAAGTAGAGTTCAGACACAGGTGTCTAGGGAGCTAAATCATGTCCATACCTTGAGCTGGAGTCAGTGATAAAGAGTTTTCCATGACCCCTGCAATCTCCTGAAACCTAAATACAAGAATAAGACATTAGCACAAAAAAAAATTGCCATCACATGCAAGATCCTGGCACTTTGATTGCCACGTGTAAACGGAGAGAAAAATGTTGAAAAAGGACTACTACCAGACCATTTATTGCTCACCACATACATATAGGATTATATTATATATACATCGTAGGTCTCGCTAGTGTAAAACCTGATCTGGAAATAGACAGGCAAACTCCACTTGGCGAGGGGAGGATAGGTTGATGAAACTGGGTGGGCCTCAGTTCCTCACGCTGGCCTGATTCGGACAGAGAAGAGAGAGACTCAACAACACTCACAAACTCCATTGTGGCCGTGTAGTTCTGGTATAGAGAGGGACAGGAGACACACGAAACAGCAGTAAGCAATTGGCGTTTGGTTAGGTTTTATGACAACAAGTAGGAACGAGAAATATATTATGGATTAAGTAGAAGAACACAGACAAAACAAGCTATAGCTCTATGACCTCAAACGGTCTACTATGACACACACAGACACCTGAGCTATACACATACACACGTTAGCTCAACATGCACGCAGGCGAGCATAATCACAGTCGTATTAAGGGGGCCCACATATACATTACCTTGGAGAAGTTCGTCGGGATTGACGGGTGCAAAGATTGCAGGAATCTTCTGGTCCAGCATAGCCACCAGTTCAGGCCACACGGCGTTCACCAGGAAACTGAATCCGGGAACCCTCGGAGGCTGAGCCAAACCACCGGCCGCGGCGGGGGGCCGGGGGTGGGTGAGCTCTAATAGGAGTGAGCACTGCTTGGGGAAGAAGGCGAGTATTTGTGAGTAGATCCCAGGTAGTCCGGAGCTCGACACCAGAGCCTTGTAGTCACTCACTGCGAAGGATATACAAACTATATGAGTCTTTCGGGATTGCAGATAGCGTCTTGTGTGTATAGGTACTGAGACATTACACAGGTATATTCATGAGTCATACACACCCCGCTGATTATACCGCATAATGGGAAATTTGTCTCGCTGTCCCCACCAATGAAACATTCTGTAGAGAACTTACTGATGACTTTACTACGAAAGGTTCATAGTAGTGCATATACTGGACATCATACTGTATACGGGTACTATGTAGGGTATTATTAACTAATGTGATGAGCTCTAGTAAAGATACTTGAATTATGTGATAAGCTCAAGTATGGATTACGTGTATCCACTAATGTAATGAGCTCTACACCACTATGGACAGACCTTATCAAGGAAGGGGTGTGCCACAGCAGCCTGGAACATACTCTCTGCGTCCTCCTGCCGACTGATGGAGGCATAGGCCTGCAGACAGTGGCCAGCCTCTCTCGGCCTCGTCCGTCCAGAGCCTCCTGGAACAGTCGCTCCAGTCTGGACTGCAGGGCTGACGTGACTCCAGCTATACGCTGCCCAGAGAGAATGGAGAGAAAGAGAGATATGAGACAGGGTAGGAAAACATACTGCGAGTGGTTCCTTTTCTACACACAGTTTAACACAAAGAAAGATGCACGGGTGTAGGTGTACTACAAGTTGGTATCTCTCTGAATCTCTTTAACAAATTTCTGACGAGTGAGCTGGACCATTCACGAAAGTTTTTATGTGCATGTAAAACATCACATACGTAGGACGTATGTATATTATGCAGATGATTGGTGGTCAGACAAGATTACTAAACATACATTAATGATACTGTATGTACTACCTGTCACTACTTTTGTTCAAAAAGTAAATATTCATCTAAAAATTGACTGACTGACAGGAGTGATCTCGGAGACGAGAGGGTGGTCCTGAGTCTGCGAGACACTGAACTGGAGACGGTTGAACTCTCCCGTCACCCTCTCCAGAACCACAGCCGCAAACTCCTCTCTGGAGAAATGGAGGAGAATTTATCACCAGCCACAGAGATATTATTACCACATGTCTAGTCTTCAGCTGATCTGACGTGGGACTTTGTATTGTTATGCCTATCCTTCTGAATGGTGTTTTTGTCGGGCGAAAATTGTTCTAAGAACCATTGTTACTGGAAGAAAAACTATTTTTATGCTGTGCACAAGTAATTAGGTCACGAAATCCATTTTGGACGAAAAATTTAACTCGAACAGAACCAAGTAAATACAAACGCTATTCTAACTCTGTTACAGTGCCTAATAGGTGTGTACTATAATTATATAGATTATGCCACCTTTGCACGCGGTTCCATGATGTTTGATGATGAAACACTGTATACAGTTGTGTGAGCAATGCCAGACACTACTAGCTAATGCTTCAACTATAGCAGAGACAAAATAATATATTGCCTCTAAAGCAACCACTTTAGCTTATGACTTTCTTTTTGTGTATATACCAAAGTTTGTAGGCATGACCGTGTTATAGCATACCGCTCAGTCAGTTGAGCAACTTCAGACCTCTCCTCTGAAGGACTTGAGGGAGAGAGGGGGTGTGGTCTCCTCCGAATGTCGAGAAGCCGTTCGAGTGATTCCAGAGACTCCATGACAACCATTAGCCTCTTCAGTGTGGCCTACATCACGACACACACACACACACACACGACGTTAACTTTAATGGAAAACACTCAAACACCGGCCACAGTGTCTTCCGGAGAATTAGCCTCCATTAAGGCCACACTCTACGGGCCTATTATTATAATTACAAGACGTAAGCCTCAGTCACGCTGATTGAATTATTACCTTCTTGGCCCTGATTTCAGCTCGCTGTGCCAGCTTGGTCTCGGTGGCAGATATGGCAGCATCCATCACCTCCTTTATACCCTGATAGACAGTGCTATTATCATCACAGATTTAGGAGCCCCAGTACATATGTCGTACTTACAGTTGATTCTGGTTGCTGGCCCACAGCTGAATTATTATGCAGCAGCATATACCATGCACCAAAACTGTACAGTACCAGAATACACAGTAGCAGGAGAGATAGCGTAGTGGCACTAGAGTACATGCACGTACACGTATTGTATGTGGGCTCTGGAAGACGTGGAGAGTGGGAGTTGTGGGTGGGTGGAAGGCAGAGTAAAACTCACCAAAACCTCTTCCCTTAGTTGGGTCAGCGGCGAAGCAAGTCCATCAATGGACTTGTCCACTCCAACCTGAAGTAAACACACATCACTTACGTAAGGGTGTACGTGCAGCACAAGCATGTTTGTGTTTACGACGTTTTGTGCTTCGTTTCAAAAGCAGTGCACTTTAGATGGTGCTGACATAGACACAGTCATACTGCTTTTGAAGTCACGGATGCATAGTCACGTATATCCAGCCCCTCCGACAAAATAACCCACTTCTTCCGCAGACATGCGCGCACACGTGCAAGGTGCGCATTATATAGAACAACAATCGTTTGCCGTCCCCCTCGCACACGCACCAGATTTGCGGACAGATTGACGAAATCTGCGTAGTCTTTGTTGATAAGCTCCACCATGGCGCTCTTGAGGGTGCGGTAATAGGCGTCTAGGTCGTCGCGGAGGCATTCGATCGTCACCCGCTTCCTGCACTGGTTCACAAAGTCGTCGACGGTAAAACTCTCTTCCAGAAATACTTCAGTGGAGAAGCACAGCTCTTCTGCGTGTTTCGGCAGCGTCATGGTGTCTTCAGAGCCTCTGCTACGAAAGTTAGCCACTGCTCCCAAGCTCAAGGTCAAAGGTCAGGTGAGAGCGCCGGTCTCCTCCGTATATCATGGGTGCAGCATTCCGTAAACTATTCGGGGTAAATAAAGGGGACTGGACAGTCAAGTGAGTCAGGAACTCTCGAGCTAAAGCTTGTGCAATCGATCGGAAACTATCGGTCCCGAATCACACTAGACAGAGCGGAGAAACCGAGACGTAATTCCCAGCTGCTGCAAGCATGGCGACTGCGCTACCTCCGGCACCCGCCGAACTGGACATCCACAGAGCGCCCGGGGCTGAGCCGTCACCCCGGGACGCTGGCGGCTTCGTTGGTCTCCCGTCGACGTCCTCCGCTGCAACAACGGGCACTAGAGTGAAACGTGAGTCTCTGTAGCACTTGGGGCCGGTGACCGCAAGAAGAGGTGACGCTTCTTAGCAGTTGTGGTTGAAAGCAACGTGCAATTATCCGTAGCTGTGTTTCATGGCCTCTTGGATGTAGCTAGCATACAAAACCTCAGCAGAATCTATATCTTGCCTTATTATTCCCCCTCACCCCTTTCCTCTCTCACCTCTCTCTCTCCCTCCCTCCCTCCCTCCCCACTCCCCCATCAGCTGTGACACTGTGTGTGTTCACGATGAAGGAGGGAGAATCGGTGCAGGCAGTCTACCCGTCTGGCCGGTTCACCACAGTCAGTCAGATCCACGAAACAGTGATGGCCGCACTTGGCCTGCCCTCCGAAGTCGTCGACTGCTTCAGTATTTGGCTCTCCTCCAAACACCTCCGTAAGTGTATCAGCAGGGAAATTAGATTTTTATCTCACGACCCGTGCGTCTAAAATCGCGGCACACTAAGGTAACGAGAAAGAGAATCTGTTTTTTTTTAAAATGAGGATTATGCAGTACACAGAGTATAGTGTAGCTGGAATTAGCGTGTATCCTTTAATTAATGGCAAAGTCCCTATACAGCAAAAGGTGCTCTATTCCGTGGATGAACGGCAGTGTATACCTGAGATGGTAATACTCTGAACACCTGCTTGTATGGTCAAATGACACACAACCATGGGCTATGACGTTGCGTTCTTCAAACAAGGCACCTCCGGTTACCTGGAATATTCTGCTATGGAAGTCAATGCCATCGTAACCTTATTGGGTTAACGCGAAATATGCACACCGAGCGTGCGATGGAATTTCATTATGAGCAGCACGGTAGTGGCATAAAACAATTACAAGCTAGCAGTATCGTATCGCTGACATGCTTATGTAGGTCATGGATGTATACACTGCTAGTGTGGAGGATCGTATTTTTTTCACAAACTCTCTCACTCCCACTCTTTATGCACAAATCAATATCTTTTGTTCACACAAAGGTCCTCTGTACCCAGTGCACTCTTTTGTATAGTGCATGTGTTGACACACACGGACGACCTGCAAAAAAACTGTGTTTTCGCACTCCTAGAATGATGTGTTTCATGACCAAGTATGGTTACCATAGCGTCTCTCTATTGTCTACTGTATTCACCCACACACACACACACACACGCGCGCGCAGAGCTCCAGTTGAAATCCTATCATCTCCCGTGCAAGTTGTTCAAGAAGTGGAAGGATCTTCTCTCTCAGTACACCAACACCGCCTACGACGACATATGCCAAGGTGCCCCCATAATAATAAGACGTTACAAATACCCACATGCTTATATAAGTCATTCATATGTGCAACGCATGATATTTGTGTTGTTTATGCTAGGGACATGCGTACCTTCTCCATATTTATTACCATTGTCTGGGAAGTGAGGAGGAAGTAATGTTTTTGCTGGTGTTGATGATGATAGGTATTAGAGTGTAGCTCTGTGCCAAGGTGGTCTCCTACTCTACCTACTGTACATATGTATTAACTCTTCTCATTCTCACTGCCGGTTTTGAAACGTGTGTGTGTGAGTGTTATAGATTGAGACCTTTGTGCTTTCCACATGTTCAATCAGCTCTCTTGGTAGAGTCCCGTCTAAAAATTGAAATACTTGATTAAACATTGAACAAAACAGGAGAGGGGGTGGCAAAACAGCACATGTGTCGTGTCCGTATTTGTGGTTGTGTGGTGACTGGTGAACTGAGTACTAAGGTTTCCCAATAGCATTACTACTCTACTGGCAGCCCTGGCCTCGCTGGCTTCGTGTACACACGTTGTACTATGTACCTGTGCTTTCTATATAGAGTTTAGCTACGTATGTGTGTACTTGTGCCTGTGGGGTTGTTTGTGGGTATCACTAAGTACGGTAGGGATGGGCACGGTATATACCTAGCATCATTAGATGTATGGGGGCTATGATAGGTATACAGAGGAAGAGTTGACTCTTTAGTGCATCATCCAGATTAGTGTGAGTTTGGGTCAATTGAGGTAAATCGTGATTGCAATATGTAACTTGCAGTACACAGTTCCCGTTTACCAGTGAAAGTTTGCAAGGAAGTCAAGTGCAACCTTCTGAGAAACCACTGCATGTAGTACACACTCATTATGAGGTGTAAGGAAAGAAATTAAAGTCTCATTTCTCTCTATCTTCCTCCTCCTCCTCCCACTAATGTTCTGTAGACGAGCCAATTCTGACATTCCAGAGAAACACCTTCTTCCCTCTGAAGGAGGAGAGGAAGATGATCGATCCAAAGAAGAAGAGTGAGAACGAGAAAGCCATTGACCTCCTCTACAATGAGGTCAGTCAGTGTGTGAGCTTAGATTTTACGGTTGTGGTTTTGACAGCAAGTGTCGCGGTATGCCAGTGTTAATTTTTAAAAATGTGGGATGAAGCGTTTGTACCAAAGCACGCTAACGGTAGATGTGTGCACGATTGTAAGGCTATGTTGATGGGCTACTCATGTGTAATGAATGTCCACTTCCTCTACATGTATGGGTGGGTAGAGTGTTAATAAGGAAAGACTGGAGGGGGATGATAATAAGGGAAGTGATAGGCTTAGTACTAGGAAACCTGCACAAAGAGACACATGTTTGTTTAATGCTAACACTTCCTTTTCCTTGCCCCCCTCCCTCCCTCCTCCCTCCTTCTCCCTCCCTCCCTCCCTCCTCCCCAGGCTGTGTTCAACGTGACTAAAACCCGCTACCCTCTAGAGGAGACCGACTATCACGAACTAGCTGGATCCAAGCCGCCACTTTTGCCGTGGAACACCCGGGAGAGGGACTAACCTCGGGGAACCTCCACCCCTACCTACAGACATTCTACCCCCCTCACCTCCTGGAGACCCCCGCTGGGGGCCAAAAATCCCTCCTGAAACTGTTCCGACAGAGGTCGGTGGAGCACTCGCTGGCCGAGGAGAAGTTGAGAGGCCATTTCGAGAAGGTTGCAAGCAAAAGGCTTTCGGCTCACAACCTGAAGATACTCTATCTTCAGTACTGCTGGTCGAAACCCTTCTATGGGTAAGTTGTATATACCGTTGCAAATACTGCCACAGATTTCGATGTTAAAACTGAACTCCAATTGTGTTATGACCACATCGTATGCACTCGTTAACCTAATATCATCAGTAGGTCTGGTATTATAAGAGGTTTGCCAATTTCTGCCAACGTTCTTGGTTGCTTATGAACACGAGAAAGTAGTTTGTACACCGCTCGGCATCCAAATCCATTTAAAAAGCATTGTATGGTGGGGTGTGAGCCACGTCCATGTAAATATTAATAGCCCTAGTCAACTTAGCTGGCACTGGTTTCTGGTCACACTGTGGTAGTTTTTCTTCAGACGTACGAGAATAATGATGTTAGTGGTCCTTCTTCAGCCCCTATTTCGTCTTCGTCCTGTCACTTCTCCATTCGTGAATTAACTGGTGTACAAGCCAGTGCGTATCACACACACAACTACAACCAGGACTACACTTTTTCAAAGAAAATGTGTTCAGGTTGGTGACGTTTCGCGGGCAATAGAGAGACCGTTCAAATATCAAACCTTATTATAGTGGGTGTGGAATAGCAACACTGTATCTCACATTGTGTAAACCCTAGAACTGAAGCAGGCGGTATTTTGTCGTTGTGTCCAGTCGGTGATGTTTCACGGGCAGATAGAGAGACCGTTCAAGGCAGTCCACATCCTCACCTACTCGGACAAGAGAGTGACCGTCGCCCTCAACCCTCACTGTCTCCACATCCTGGACTCCAAGTCTCCTCCCGTGAGCTCACACACACCATCCGCTGAAAAACAGAGGATCCACTGCCCCATAATGGGGAATACACACTTCCCTGGCCCCCCTTTTTCTTATTTTAGCATACGTAAGGGTTTTTGTACAACGTGTACATCCGATTGTTGTCTTTTATAGGGACTTCACTTGTTTCACTTTCCTTTGCGCACACACACATATTTCCCCCCACACTCTCAGAATACTCATTCACACACGCACACCACACATCTTTTCATCGACTATGACTATCTCCCTCTCTCTCTCTCTCTCAGGGTATAATGCTGTACCTGACATACGACCAGCTGTCCTGGGAGTTTGAGGAGGCACCGGAGGACGGAGAGGACTTCTACAGCTCTCTGTGGCTGGAGTTTGACTCGGTGCTGGAGCTGGAGGACCGGGAGGAGAAGGTCACCAAGAGGGTTCAGGTCTTCTCACGACAGGTGACACAGACTACAAGTACCAGTTTTTTCACCAATGAACTACTATGAGAGCATACCATGTATATGCCTACTGATGCTCCATACACGCAGGCTCCAATGATGGATGCATGATCACGCGATGTGTGGAGATATTGTGAAGACAGAGGAGGAGCTCAAACAGATGAGAAAGGCCCAGGGCTACGATGAGTAAGTATGTCAGTCGATGTGTTGATCTTTGAATTCGTTTTTCGGATCGTCCCTATATATCTCGGAGGTCAAACAATACACTAAAGTCATAGGCTTGAAAATAAGTGTCCCTTTGTCAGAGAGGTCGTCCCTATCTCGGAGCACTAAAGTCATGGGCTTGAAATAAGTGTCCCTGTAGAGAGGTCGTCCCTATCATCGGAGGGTCCCTTATCGGAGTTCCCCTGTCCTTCCTGTAGAGTGCTGCCTGAGTGTTCCATACGACCCACAACCAGGAGAGTCTCCGCGGACACAGAGACAGGGACGCACTACAAGGAGGACAAGATGAGATGCACCACTTTCACGACAAAGGTCAGCTCTCCTCCAACAAAACCTCTGTCCTCTGTTCAAACAAGACAGAATCGTAACAGCCTTCAAAAAATCTCCTAATTCTCTCATCTACGGTAAATACAAACCTAGTCTTCACCTTTGAAAATTGTCATAACAAAAACTCTAACACCATCGGAATCCTCACAACTTTCCCGTTCAGATGGTATCCATTAAACCAAGCACTCTCACCCATGCATTCTGCAAATCACAGCAGCACAAACCATTTGTGCAGTACTCTGAGGTGAACATTTCTCTCTCTCTCTCCTGTCCCGTAGGTGAGATTATTGGCGATGGAGGGTTCACTCTCACGACGACCTTTCAAGAGACGCACCGCCCCGTTCGTGGCAGCAATGCCACGCCCGGAGATCTGCCCTGCCACAGGAAGGCCACGCCCTGCACCACTGGAAACCAGGGAACGCAGCAGCACCAAAGACTCTTTCTCTTCAACTGACATGTGATTTTTCACCTCTCCACAAACCTTTTTAAGAATCTATGTGTATGTGTAATATATTATACTGCATCATTTTCATAGCATATGAATTACATACTAAATGATAAGTGCTGTATTTGAAGACGTGTGCTGTATGTATAGCATAACTATACTCCACATCATGTGGTATGACGATTATAAAAGTGGCTCCGTCACCACCCAATGTGTGAAGCCCTACACAGAGTTTCCTACGGCCCTTCGTAGGTGGACTCTCCACTGTAACTCAAAGCAGCTGCTGAACAGCCCATTTTTGAGACCAGGTTGCAGTTTCCGCTACTCTTCAGATCTGCAACCAATGAAATTGCACCCGTTGCATCCCTACTAATCGAACCAGTTCATGCTACTCTCTCCAGGAGCATGATGCTTGACTCCTAGTGGAGCAGGGGACACTTCGATGGCGAGGACGACGCCAAGGACCACTGGGCACATGATCATAAGTACTAGCCAACGTGTAGATTCATATCTCACTAGACGACACCGACGTACAAAGGATCTGTATGCGCAGACCTGCTGAGAGGATGCGGTAGGTGATGCACATCGCTGAACTGACTTCACGCTGGATAAGGGAGTCGATTAGACGTTGACGTTCTCTTACCAACGCCTTCTCTAAATGACAGTCCGCGGACGTGGCTAGGGTTGGAGCATGAAAATGGCCATGTGCGCGATAATCGTGTGATGCACTGTCCTCTGAATCTGCAAACATGTTCTCCCTCCAAATCTGTGAGCCACTTCCCCCTATGGCTGATTACGTTTTGCGTGATTGTGCTGTACCTATAAGCGCAGTAGTAGGACGAGAGCTGATGTGGTGCAATAGTTCTCTCATCTCTGGCGGATGCTTTTCTGGACTGCGAATGGCTGACTCGCCACCCCGGTAGCCAATGCGAGCCATATGGCGAGCCAGACGACCCGAAGCTCATAGAAGCTGCTGTGAGATGGTGTCTGACCGACTTGTTTTTTGACTGACGCCCTTAGCCACGATCATTTCACGAGGCATGTGGTGGATTGTAGTAGGTTCTCGTGTTGGTCCTTCCATTTTCGGTTTTAGAGGCTCAACACCTTCTATGAAATAAGATTATCGTTGGGACATGAAGTTTACACTAACTCGTACAATGGTAAACGTGGTCATAAGTGGTTACCTGAACTTTGGAGAATGTATCTCGAAGACTGTGTTCGTCTTCTGCGAACTGGGTCAAACTTGCTTGGACGCTTCTGTCCACCTAATATGCATGAAATATTAACTAAAACTTTGTGTTGAACCTGCTGCTCTCTCACCTTTATGTACCACCTTCTCCTCCTCGTCCGTTGTTGGGGGCTTGCTAACTGGTGTGGCACTGGGTCCTGCGATGTGCAGTTCTGAGCCAAGGGGAAGAGGAGCCTCACTCCCCTCTCTCTGTCGTAGTGCCGGAAAGTTGTGCTCATACATGTCAGCTGTGGAGAACAACAGAGATTTGTATTATGTACTACAAAACATATATAGTATGGAAGTAGACATAGTATGCAGTTCGATTACTTTGGCTACTGACTGCATCTACTCACCACAATAAAGTGACAGTGTTCAACAATAACTATATACTAATGCAGCTTGAGATCCTCTGAAATCTTGGCTCACCATTTTTGAGAGCAGGATATTTTAGGAGGGTAAGAGCACTGGGTCGAGAACCATCACGCAGAGTGTCTCTGAAGATACTGACCAGCTCACGATCCAACACCATCTCAGAGAGAGGCACCAGTTTCTCCATGTCTTCATCTCTGTACTTCATCAACTGTGCAATAGAGAAAGAGAGAGCTAAGCCTTATGCTTGCAGAGCCTCCAACTCAATGGATCCGTCCGGAATTTGTACACCCTTTTCACATCAAGGTCGATTCAAGTCGATTCAAATAACATGACACTGTGTGAATGCCCCCAAAGGGGATCCTACTGCAGTATGTACTGTGTTCTAACTAACCTCGCAGGCCATACGTATTTTCTCATACATACATATGGCCCGCGAGACCACAACTAACCATGTCCCTCATGCTGTCTCTAGAAGTGAGCCCAGCACGATGGCCTGGAAGACTCCCTGTGACCAGGTGAATGAAGACACAAACTGAGCTCCACACGTCACTGTAGAAACTCAGCTCTTCTCTTCTGATGACCTATGTAAGTACAACAGGAGAAGAGAAAGCCCATACATTTTTCTAAGGCACATCATACCACTATCATTCAGTCTATGGTTTTATTTGTAACTTTCCCATGCCTCAAAAAGTTACATGTATGTAAACAGAGTTGGACTGGTGGAGTTGGACTGTACGGGATTATTCAGTAAGTTACGAACTTCGGGGGCAGCAAAGTGTGGAGCAACTCCTGTCAACGGCAGCATTCCAGGTCTTGAGACGTCCTCAAAGTAAAGGGCCTTCTCAAAATTTGTGAGTTTGAGCCTCCTACCACCTTCTAGAATGAGAATATTCTCACCTGTATGCAGAGAGATGGAGGAAGTGAGAGGGAGAAGGGAGAGAAAGGGGAGATGGGGGAGAGAATGGGAGAAGGGTAGACAAATAAAAAAGAGTGACAACAAAGAAAGGAAAAGTAGAAACGTGAAGGGAGAAAGAAAGGAAAGAAGGAACAGGAAGGGAGGAGGAAGGAATGGTAGGAGGGAAGAAGAAACACAAACTGTTAATGTTGAGATGAAGAACGTGGAGTGAGCGAAGGTGGGCGACTCCCAGCAGGATCTGGCGGAGGTAAAACAGACTCTGGTCCACACCTACGCTACTTCCCATCTCTCCATCCCTGTGCACCCTCTATCATGTTGGCAAGGCTTCCATCTGCACGCCAAACAACGTTCACTGACTCAACGTCAAACACACATGCAAAGTACACTGTAAAGGAGGAAACTTTGAGTTTTACTTGCAAACCCAAATTTCAAAAAGAAAACTTTTAAGACTTGCAAAATTTTATAGCTCGAAAGTTTCCCACTAAGCGCTTTCTCCTCCCCTTAGCCTTACGTTCAGCTAGCTCCGCGAAGAGGTTGCATCTCTGCGAAACTGTGTCGTTCTCCAGTAATGTCTCCTCCAGCATGGATCCAATGAACGTGACGATGTTCTCGTGAGGTGGTATCCTTGAAAGCATATCTGACTCCTTTGTAAGCCCCTCCAACATTTCTTCATCGTCATACGTTGTTGATTTGATCACAAACATCTGTACAGACACAAGGCAAAGTGAACGAGGATGCAGAGAGAACGGTAAAGTAAGGGGCAACCTTGCCGGTGGAGAGGTCCCTGGCACTGGTATATTCAGCTCTACCACTGCCGCTGAGAAAACTGCTGGTGTGATAGTCACGTCCTTGTAGGTACTGGCCATCAGCTCCATCAGTCACATACTCCTGTGAGACAGGGAGAGGGGAGAGAAAAGGAGAACAAAAGTGCAGACACAATGATACTGATTTCACAGTGAAATACACTGCTAGGGAATGCAAGTCTTTTCAGACACTATACATATTATATAACCTTCATGAGAGCAGCTCTTGCTGTCCACGTGGACCTGGAGAAGTTTGAATCCCAGTGCGTGAGATCCCGACCAGCTATAGTCACATCAGACAGCCTCTGCTCCAGTGTTAGCTCTGGGGTTACGGCTCTGGCGATGAACCAAATGCAGTGGGAAGGAACTCGGAACGCTGCGACCACAGATCCCCCAGTGGGGTTCTCGATATACATGCTGTAGGAGTGGAGAGAGGCGTTTTCTGCGATTGATTCTCGCAACTGTCGTATCTCGTGTAGCGTGCAGGCTGACGTTGGCTTGTTGATCTTCATGGCCATCTTGACAAACCCAGCCCTGATCTCGCTCTCCGGGCGAGCCGAAATGGCACAGAGGTAGACGTCGGTCGTTGTGGCCATCTCAAATGCCGTGAAAGAGTCTCGGTAGGAAATCATCCTGGTTTTCAGCTCCTCTCTACAGAACTTTTTGACGAGATGGAATATAATCTCGTAGTTGGTGTAGTTGCTGTACTGAGTGAGAATATCACACAAAACATCAATGTCTTTGGCTTGGCGGATCTCCTTCCTGTGCTGTTGGAAGAATTTGATGTGAGAGGCTTTCTTTGAGACAGGGAGTGCTAGGAGGTGGGCACGGAATCGTTTAGTGAACAAACGCTCTCGTGCCTCCCTCTCAGACCAAGATAACTGTGCGTCGACAAAGAGATCTGAGAATTCGTCTTCGAATCGCTCGATGCTGGCTCTGACCTGGGCCACTCTCTCATCGTCCACTGGTTCCGATTGGGTGGGTGTGGCTGAAGTGGTAGTCGGTGCTGGGGTTGGAGCAACTGCGACAATAGCTGGCTCTGGTGTTGCAGTAAATGACGGCGGCTGTTGGGCATTGCTTGAAGTTTGGGAATAATTTGCAGGATCTCTGGTCCGTGTGTCAGTTGAAGAAATGGGAGTAGTGATAGGAGTGTGAGGGAGGATTGTGCTGGTCGAAACAGTAGAGGACGAAGGAGTGGTAAGGGAAGAGTGGGCGGTTGAGAGAGAGACAGAGTCTGTTACATCGGCACTAGGGTGTGGAAGTAAGACTGTGGTGGTCGGAGCACGAGTAGAAGTGGTGCTACTACTTGGAGCAGATGCAGTGAACGAGTTGGCGGTTGAGAAAACAGCAGGAGACAAACACTTGGGTGTTAACTCTATTGGCATGTCAACTGTCTCCAGAGAAGAAAGAGTGGAGAAAGGACTAGCGGTAGGTTGAAGTTGACCACCAGACGCTGAGGAACCAGTGATCTGAGGCTCTTCAACAAAATTGGCTTTTATTTCCGCAGCCAAAACAGTCATGTCGATCTTTTCCAGTCCAGAAACGAGTTTCTCCCAGCTTGCGCTGACGTCCCTGTCCAGCCACTCTTGAATGAAGTGGAACTTCCTATCTTCACCTTTGTACCTGGCTTCGATGTTGTCTAGGACGGGGAGTGGCACCTCCAGCTTGAAGGCCAGGCGCTTTGCCTTCTCTAGCGTCAGTGGTCGAACGGCGCTCGCCACAGCCAGCGTGTGGAGGCCAGTGGAAGCCGCCATGGCTGGGAATAGTGCAGTGGGCGGTGGACGGGAAATCCCCTTCTTGCCCGCTAGGGGCGCGGCTTGTCAAGTTTAGCGCCCACGCGCATATGCAGGCATTGTTGTTGCTAAAATATCTCCGTCTTCTTTTTTAAAAAAAGAACACACTGGTTGCAACAAATCCAGCATAATATTTACGTACACAGCGGCAATATACACATCAAAAAAATGCACTGAATCAGGAGCTCAAGAGATGGTCTGAGACACCACTGTCCGAGACGGCCACACTCAAGATGGGTTCGTTGAAGACAGCCTCCAGTGTGGAGTTGGTGGTGAGGGGAGGGAGGGAAGGGAGGGAGACTGGGATCCCGCCGTCCGACTCGGAGATTGCGTAAGAGGTGCCCATGTCGGTGATGGGCGACATGACGGTGGAGACGTTGGGGATCTCGAGGTCTTTCAGCTCGCCTCCGTCTGAGCCAGCTGTCGGGGTGAGGGCTGGGAGGATGGGCAGTGGTATGGCAGTGCCTGGAGTGAGGAGAGAGTTAGTGTAAAAACAACTACCGTACTTGAGTCCCTCAAAATATACGATGACACAAAAAACAAACCCCACAACCAGGTGTGAAGCAAAACCACGAACACGTACTTAGGAGAAGGCTCGAGTGCATCGGAGATATATAGCATTATTGTGACTGTTAGGTGTTTGAAGGTTATCTTTGTTTGCCAGTTAATGGTGGAAGACTCAAAATGAAAAGGCATCAGTGCAATAATAGTCTACTACTCACAGCTAAACTTGGTGGGTGTGGGTGGAGCCTGTGAAACGAGGGGGGAGGAGCCGAGTGGGGGAGACGAGGAAGAGTGAGAGGAGGGGAGGGTGGAGGAGGAGAGGGCGGGAGGGTGTGACGATGACATGATGGGGTTCCCGGGGTGAACAGGGGGAGACAGCCATCGAGAGGGGAGTGGGGGAAGAAGAGGAGCCTGGGGTCGGTGTGGTGGGGGCACTACCTCCACTCTTCTTCACCAGAGAGAATGAAAGAGCTATTAGAAACTTGGTAGGGTATGGCCTGCTTTTAGGCACTAGCTCGGTTAGTTCGCAGTTGGTTTCGTAAAAGCAAGATTCAACAGTGGGTCCAATCCTAATTTTTCCCCATGTATTGCATGTTTAAGCATTTTCACTCACTCCCAATGTGTTATATACAAAAGCAGTAGAGTCTCCAATTGATACCAGTATAATATACCTGTTTGGCATGTGAGAGCATGTGTGACTTGAGGTTGGTGGACTGGGCAAATCTCTTGTTGCAGCCGTCAAACGGGCACACGTAGGGCCTGTCGCCCGTGTGGATACGGATGTGGGTCCGAAGGTTGAAGTCCAACGAAAATCGCTTGCCACACCCCTCGAATGTACACTGCGGGAAAGAGAGAGGGAAGGATTGTTCCTAACATCCAGTGTAACTGGACAAGCCCACACCTAGCCTAAAGAACCATCGATGTATGCACAGAATACAAGCTCCATACTTCAGTCACCCTTACACACACCACAGGTCCCATGAAACCTGGACCAACCTGGAAAGGCTTTTCTCCGGTGTGGACCAGTTGGTGTCGCTTCAACTTGGAGCTCTCGACAAAGGCCTTGCCACACTCTGCACAGACGTGGACGCGAGGCCCGTGAGTATGGAGATGCTTCCTCATGGCCGCATTGTCCCTGAACATCTTGGTACAGCCCTGCAGGGACATTCAACAACATACAGCGGATGAGACTTTTAGTCTTCCACCCCCGTTTCAAATAGGCATGCACCTGGGATTAAAAATGTACGAGTCAGCTCCCCCTTGTTTCCTGGCTAATGTCTCTGATCCAGCATACTATGGCATGCAGTCTCCTATAAAGGTAAAGATATACTGAAAGGCAGAATACTGCCACTAGAGTTACACGACCTGTCTAGTAATGTTTGTGACGTGGGCTTGCCTTGTGTGGGCATGGAATGGTCCGCTCGACACCATCGGCATCTCTCTTCTTCTGCATCTTGGTCTTCCTGCAAATCCAGAGCAAACACAACAGTCAAACTTAACCCGAAATCAACAGCTCTACTGCCTCACTTGGTAAACTCGACAATTGAGTCGGGATCAGAGAAGTCAAAGCCAGGAATTCCTTCAGGGTGGAATCTTTTTGCCTCTAGTGTACTCAAAGAAATCATCTCCTCCGTCTTCAGACATTTGCTTCCTTTGATCTGCAGCAGAGAAATGTTTTCTTAGCAAAATGTAAACACACAGAAGCGGTTAGTGACCGCTCTCTGTATGAATTTAGATTTCGATCTTAGAGCAGAATGGATCTAAAGCCACCCTTCCTTTCAGGTAGACGGAGAGGCACTAGAAATTCAGGCAGACACGTACGTACCCGTGGACCACATGGCGACGGCAAACTGCCCCTCCAGGGTCCTCACGGGCACGGAGTGCTTCCTCCACCTGCGCGGGCTCTTGCTGGCATCGAAACTGGCCTCGTTAGCCTCGCGCGTTTCCTTACTGGCCGCGCTGCTGCCGAGCACAGTCGATATCTTGAGGTTCGTGAAATGGACACTGACCGCACCTTTTCTCATCTTCCGCGACTTTTTCTTGGCCGAGGCTCCGAGCCTTCCTCCTCCCTCTCTTCCTCCCCCCGCACCGGCTCCGCCCGATCGTCTCTTTCTCCCGCTCCCGGCCGCGGCGGCCCGCTCTCTCCCGACGACGATCCCCGAAGACGAGCTTCCGTACGCGAGAGTTTCGCAGAGGCCGCCATTTTGTTCGTCAAAATGGCCTCCGCCCTGCAGGCCGTCTGTGTTTTGGAGGGCGATGATGACGTTATCCACGGGGTCCAGTTCGACCGTGAGTGTGTCGCCGTCGGTCGTCGTCTCCACTTCTTCTTGCACCATGAAATCCAGCTCGTCCGCTTGGCCAGGGAGCGGCGCCTGGCCCTGGATGATCGTCTCCACTTCGACGCCATGGTCCCCGGCGGCCATACTGTCGCAAACGTCATCAACATTGATTTCAACGTCGGAGCTCGAGTCCGCCATCTTGAAATCGCCCCACACGAGAAAAAATGGCTGCCGATTCGTCGTGAGGCGGACGTGAACGGAAGTAGTTTACGGTGTGTAGTGTGACGTCATAATGACGATCGCGGCGCGCGCGACACCGGCCGTTTTGTTTAGTTTAGTAGGCATCAATTGGAGTATGACCCAGAATGGAGAACATTGAAGACATTAGGATTCGTCCTTGCACCAACTCCAAATATGTTCAACCCTTTAGAGTCCTCTACAAGCAGGTAAAAAATGGGTTCCACCCACCTGTTGATGTGTATTTTGCTGTGTAGAATGGGAAGGAGTCACTTTGGGACTGTGTAAAGATGCATGACAGGTACGAAATTCCTTGATAGCTACAAGATCTATGACTTTAATTGTGCCTCTATCGCTACAGTTTGGGAATACTCGTTTACAACAAGACAAGAAATGCATTTGTGATCGTGAAGCAGTTCAGACCACGTAATTTACTCGGCATTGTATTATAATTATACCCACTCGACCAGTTTGATCTCTCTGCAGCCGTGTACATGAGCAAGAACCGAGGCATGTGGAAAAACTCGGAAGTCTTCCCAAACTCCCTCAGCCAGAAATCCAGCTCCTCTAACCCCGACACAGAGCCATCCTCCAAGAAACAGAAGATCGACTCGACTGCTGGAGCCCCAGAGAAAGAGGGAGAGGCGTCTGCGGCTCAAACGTGGGGTCCAAGTCACGAGGGGTGCACGTATGAGCTCTGTGCCGGTCTGGTGGACAAGGACCTCCCCCTGGAACTAATAGCCAAAGAAGAGATCCTGGAAGAGACTGGATACGACGTGCCGGCCGAGTCCCTCGAAAAGATCAGCTGGCACCACTCTAGCATCGGGACGGCGGGGACCAAAATGTACCTCTTTTACTGCGAAGTCACAGACGAGATGCTCATAAATAGTGGTGGGGGTAACAAGACGGAGGGCGAGTCAATAGAGGTGGTGTATGTCCCACTGGAGAAAAGCTTAGAGACTGTGTTTGACGATGCACTGTCCAAGTCATCTTCGCTCTGTTTCGGGTTCCTCTGGTTCGACAAGTACAAGAGACATCTGCTGAACAACACTTAGTGAAACTTTCTGTTAGGTGATATATATACACTTTTTGTTAAAAAGAAACTTGAACATCATTACACACATGAAACGTAACACACAATACGGGCACAAGTGATGACAATTATTAACTTAGAAACTTCCAATACGCCAGGCCAGCCAGCAGAACAAGTTCAATGACGATTACTGTGATGAGTATTATCCTGTTCTCGATAGCTCTGAAAGGAGGAGAAAGTATATACAAGATAGCATGAAGTTGCTTGTTTTTTAGCGTTGTTTGTGTGTCTCACTTGCAGGCGATAGTTCTTAGCAAACTCTTAGTCCTCTCCATCTCTGTTTCTATCCCAGCCACCTGGGGAAAAGTTATCATTTTCACTATTGTTGTTTGCCCCGTCAGGACCAGCACCAGCAGATTGGTTAACATTTCACTAACCCTTTAAAAAGGGTATCTGCCCTTCACTTTCAAGACCAGCATCAACAAGCAAGGTTTCGTATAGGGATAAGTAAAGACGGTATATCCCCCTGAGATACGCCAGGTCAACTTTCTGCTTTCCCAAAATGACCTTCAGCCCACCCCCAGAGTATAATATTCCTACAAAAAAATCTTCCCATTCAGACGTACTCTGTCCCTTGCTCTGACGAGTGTAGCTCTCTGTTGGCCGAGGTCCAGCACTATGTTGTCGGCAATCTCATCTGCACAACATGGAAAAATCTTCAGAGCTATCTCTTTGAGTGTGGAAGATAATTATATATACCAGTCTCAGCTGTAACATGTTGTGCCCTGTGCAGGCTCTGTGAGGCTCTTTGTAAAGTGGCAGTCTTCTTTAGTAGCTGATCTCGCTCCCCTGCCTACAGAATAATATGATTACAAGGTGGAAAAAAAACAACTCAAAACCACTGTCTTTCCTATCCTATAAACCGGTGATATATGTGGTAGATAAATGGCGCACCTCATAATGATCGTCTTCCTCTTCCTCTGGGTTTTGTCGTGAAAATAGTTGCTCTCTCAGGTCACTGTTGCTGGACTGTGTGTGAGGACGAAATGCCGTGCATGGCATATAATATACAGTACATACGATTGGCTAGGTTCAATCATAAATCACAACGTTATTTTCCACATCACACTCTTGGCTGCAATTTATTGTTGGTGTCTTGCATGCTTGATTAATTAAGCACTCTTTTCTTCAACATTTCTTTGACATTAATTTCCGTCAGTATACAGGGATATAATAATGGTCACTTTATTTAGCTCACCAGTTGGTGTCGGAGAGATGCCACATCTGCTTTGTACTGGGTTACTCTACTGAAGAGCTGATGCTGGATACCTTTTGGAGCCACGCGAACATCTAGCTGCATCTCACGCAACTACAAACGGAAATAATGGTTGGGATAAGTGGGAAAGGTATATCTTATTCGGCTAACTAGTGACTCTGCTTGGTCCAGTTTCTGCCTGGACTTCTGCACTCTACGTCTTCTGTCTTCTATAAAGGTTGATGCATGTGACAGTGGCTTAGAGCATGATGATGTACTTTTCTCAAAGTTGTGAACTGACCTCCATAGTTTGAAGGGAGCTGGAGAGATATTTCATTCCCTAGTTCCTTCAAGAGCACTTTTAACTGCCTCTCCCGTTCTTCAATGCCATCTATCGACATTTTTATTTCCCCGACAATCTTTAGTGCTCTCCAAATAGATCTTCATATCAACGATGACGTGATTATTACGCGTTATGCTATTTATAGGTAGACGTAACGTCATACCTGCAACGTGCCCTGCCCCCTACGCACCGTAGTAGTATAAATTCTACAGCTTCTTTCTCGGCGCACCAGACTTCTCCCCAGCATGAGTGTGTTAAACCAGGACACTAACACGCAGAAGAGCACGCCGCCAGTGTTCCCCGAGCTCCGCGACAAGCTCGTGGCCTCGCACAGACCCCCGAGGAGCGAGGACTTCCTCGGAGGATTGGGAGTCATCCTGCACGACTCACTCACTCCAGACGAGTGTCGCGCGGTGGTGGACGCCACGGAGAAGGTCGGCTACGAGGGAGCAAAGAACTACTGCTTCATGTACAACAACAGATGGAATGATCGGTTCATGGCCGACGACGCGCAACTGGCAGAGTTTCTCTGGGAACGAGTCAAGGAGTTCACTCCGAAGAGAGTGGAGGCGTTCGAGCGAACCTGGGAGGTGGACGGACTCAACTCGAGGTTTCGGTTCTGCAAGTACCTAGGCGGGGAGGGGCACTACTTTGGCCCCCACACAGACGGGATGTACACCGCAGATCTGGATCATCGCAGTCTCTTCACCTGCATGTTCTATCTCAACGGCGGCCCAGATTTCAAGGGAGGACTCACCAACTTCATTGACCACAAGACGCGTAAAGTGAACCACTCCATAGTTCCAGCCCCGGGGCTCTGCGTCATATTTCGGCAGGTGGACCTTCGAACCTACCACGAGGGAACCCAAGTCACCAGTGGGCTCAAGTACATCATGAGAACTGACGTCATGTACCATGCAGTCAGCTAGCTATATAACTGCCAATTTTAACCCATCCTTTTTATGATTTGTGTTGTACTCTATTCCATTATGCCTGTATGACTACATAGTGACACAAGGTAACTCGATGAGGAAGTTCTCAAATGGTCATATTTCTTCATCCTCTTGCCACGTCCACCTCCCCAGGCCAAAAGGTTGTCCTCTGACATCAGGTGCTTCATCACTGCCTGCATGACACGGTCAGCATCCCCGTCAACCCTGACCCCCAGACTAGAATAATCAGGAAGTGATCTGTGAGCTATGTGGTCAAGAGGGGTCTTTTGACGGTTCACAATCACAAGACGGAGAGGCTTCTGGCCCATTTCAACGAGTTCACAGGCTGGAGTCACTTGCATGGTGGTGCCAAGACAGAGACACAGGTCCGATTTTCTAGCATGGAACTCTGCAGTTGATAGAATGCTTTCCTCAAGGTTGTCGCGAAAGTTGATGATGCTGTCTTTCAGGAAACCCCCGCATCCGGTCTGCTCACAGCGTCGCCCGGTCCGATGGTTCAAGCCGCAGAGCTCACACTTCTTTGCATATTTTGGCTTTGCAACGGTCGCCTCCCCGAACTCATCCATGTCTTCATAGTGCTGACTTGCAACGTCGTCCATCACGTAGTAGGGCCTGAGGTAGCGATGGCTGCACTTCTCGCAGATCTCCAGGAAGACATTTCCGTGCAGTTCAGAGAGGTTCTCTGGAGGTATTCCTGACAGACCGTGGAGACCATCACCATTCTGAGATATCATGTGTTTCAACAGCCCCATCTCCATCAGTTTCACGAGCGCCTCATGTGTGTAAGTGGGCCTTAGTTTCTCATAAGCAACTCCGTCATCCACTGTGTCCTCCTCATCCTCCCCAACCACCACTTTTTCTTTACCCTGTGCAAGTGCACGATCCATTTCCGTCCACTTTCCATCTTTTCCCCTGTAATCTCCAATCCCGGCTGAAGTGGATATGCCTGCACCAGTGAATGCTATGCAGTAGGAAGATTGTTTCAGAAGGCGAGCTATCCTTGCAGCTTCTCTCTCCAAATCCACAGCCGAGTCATGCCATTCAGCAGTTTCCGATGCTTCTCTCACTAAAGATTTCTCCTCTTTACTCATCCCCCTTGTCCGACGGCCCCTTGCTCTGGACTCTTTCTCCAGTCCAGTCCAGCAGCTCCCGTGAAATTGAGCCTCTCCCGAAACTTTGTGCCACCTCACGACGCATTTGGAAAGAAAATCCTGGCTGGTCTTGTTCATTCCGACTTTCACTTCCACCAGAGTCTGATCGTGCGAGTCGATGGCCTTTCCACAGCTCTTTAGAGAGCATATCTTTTCTTCAGTAGCGGCGGTAGAGGCGTGAGCTTGGCCGGCCTTCTTCGGTTTCTTCGACTCTGGCTCTAGAACTTCGGTAGGAGCGGAGGACGTGGTCGAAGCACTAAACGTCCTTCTCTTCCTCAGTCGCTCCTTGAGAGGCAAGCTCCACGGTTGTTCTTCCTTTGCCATGGGTATCAACCGAGGATCCAAAACTTACGACGCGGTGAAGACACGCCCCCATATATGCAGCAGCTAGATCAGATAGTAAGTGAGGGGTGGGGCTGGAGAGACCACACCCAAGATGATGTCATCTCCATGACAATGCGCAGAGAAAAAAACGAACGCGAGAGCCGGGGAGAAACAACAGCAGCCGTAGGGCCAGGAGCCATGTCTCTACAGAGTAAGCTGTGATCCGCGAGTGGGCTTGGCAGATTTTCCTGCTGGTGTGCTGTCTTTCAGACTACAGACTGATGGAGAAGATGGGCGAGGGGACGTTTTCTGAGGTGCTCAAATGTCAGAGCATGCTGGACGGAAAACTCTACGCCTGCAAGAAGATGAAGCACAGATATCGCAGGTATAATACTGGCTACTTCGCCAGTCTACCATTTTCTCCAGCTTATGAAGATGTGTTTGTGTTTGCCCTTAGCGAGGATCAGGTGAACAAGTTGCGAGAGGTGCAGGCTCTGAAGCGGTTGAATCCCCACCCACATGTCATAGATCTCAAAGAAGTCGTCTTGTAAGTCAGTGAATCAATTGCCTTATCAGTCACTTCTTCATAGTGAAAAGCTGTGCTCTTGTACTTTTACTGGCAGTGAAAAGAAGACTGGTACTATGGCACTCATCTGCGAGCTCATGGACATGAACATATATGAACTTATCAAAGGTTTGACCTATTGTCTAGTCAAAGATTCATCTTGGCCACATTGATTTATCAAGTGCATTTGATATGCTGAACTGTAGACCGCAAGTCCTACCTGCCAGAACAGAGGGTCAAGCTCTACATGTACCAGCTGTGCAAGGCCATCTACCATATGCACAGGAACGGCATTTTCCACAGAGATGTGAAACCAGAGAATATTCTCATCAAGGTATGTACATACACACACCAACTGCCCTGGGTGGTAGTACGTGACTCAAACCCACGAGACACTGCTCTCAATACATTGACTCATCTTACTATCATGTGTATATAGGACTCTGTTCTGAAGCTGGCAGACTTTGGCTCATGCAAGAGTGTCTACTCGAACCAGCCTTACACAGAGTACATCTCCACCAGATGGTATGTCCTACCCTCCTCTTCCTTTTGATGAAAAATTTTTTGCTACAAAAAAGTATATATTTCGGCAACTTTTGTGAATTTTTTGTGTGAAATTCACCAAAGTATAATGTTGAAAACCCCCAGGTACCGAGCACCAGAATGCCTACTGACCGATGGACACTACAGCTACAAAATGGACATGTGGAGTGTGGGCTGTGTCATGTATGAAGTCATGAGGTCAGTTTATTACAGGGACGACGGGAATTTCCCTCTAAAACCAAGATACACTTTCTCTCTCAGTCTCCGACCGCTGTTCCCTGGTTCTAATGAGCTCGACCAGGTCTCCAAGATACACGGAATCATAGGAACACCATCCAGAGGGACACTCAGAAAACTCAAGAAATTGTGAGCCTCACAACAACTCCTTTCCTATTATTCCCCCCCACCTTTACAATTTTTTCTCTGTCTTTCTAACCACTGTCCACAGCCAATCCCGCCACATGGAGTTCAACTTCCCGCACAGTGCTGGAAGTGGTATTTCGCCGCTCATGAAGCATGCCTCCAGTGGCTGTGTTGACTTGGTCGCTCAGCTCTGTACTTACGATCCTGATGAGAGACTGGGCGCAAAGCAAGCTCTGAGGCACCCTTACTTCAAAGACCTTCGGTACAGCTATTTCACGTCTTTTTAAGTCTGTAATGTATTGTTGATGTTGTTGTATATAGTGATGCAGAGAGACGGGGTAAACAAGCGACAAGGAGCCCATCCATTGCGAGCAACGTCAACGAGTCACGACTTCTTGCCATTCCTGGCAAGAAAACGCAACACCAGGAATATTCACGTGTAAGCTGGTTTCATGAGAGTGTGAAGTGCTGGCACAAGCATCTTTGAGGGATACAGTAACATGAGATGTCAGTTTGTGGCGCACATGTCCAACATGCGAAAAGCACACAATATTGTGTATCACATATCGAACTGCTTCTTTTTACAGAGACGGAAGCAGCAAGACCATCATCACATAGCACACTCACAGGTAGACCACACAGAGCAAAGCTGCCCATTGCTATAATATTAACCCTGTTTTGAACTAATTCACCAAACAGCTGCCTGTTGTGTCGCACCATCAGGTGAAGGGTTCCCACCACATACAGCCAAGGGTCGGTGACATGAGGGGAGATGCATCGAGCCTAATTCTGCCTCAGATACAGGCCAAACCGATTAGTGGAATACAGTCAGGGTTTTCCTCAGTTTTGCCCTCCCACAAGAGCACTTCTCACCGACACTTTCTTCCACATGTCTTCTCTGATACCAGAACACATTCCAAGGTAGGCAGAAAAAATGTTTTCTGTTCTACACTGTCTTATCAACCTTTTCACAGCACATCCCATTTCCCTCTCATCCTCCTTCTCACCACTTCCAACCGCCACAAGGCACGAAGCAGCAGCCTCTCCCAATCCACCACCTCCCTACGCTCCCAAAACACACTCGGACTGGTGCCGGCTATCCAGGATAGAAACGGCCGTAATGTGTATTGCTATGTCTTTGGTGCCACTAACGTCTTCCAGGATGATGATGCGATGGCGCTCGCGCTGCGTTTCTGCTTTACGCGCACGGCGCATGCGCAAGAAAACGGGAAACTGTCGCCGTGGTACGCCGGCCGGCCGTATACATACTGGGGCGGGACGGCGGTGGACTATGGCGGCCCTACTTCTTGGAGTTTTTATCCAGCGACCAAAGCAACCAGCCCTTCAAGACGTAGACGAATTCGTGCGGCAGGCTCGGCGGGGCCCGACCGTCCACCGCGCCGGACAGCCGGAGAACACTCTGGCGGCGATCCGCAGCGCGAAGGAGGAGGGGGCCGTCGGCGTGGAGATTGACGTCATGCTCACCAGAGACGAGCACTGCGTTCTACTCCACGACGACACGGTGGACAGAACGGCGACTAACGGAAGCGGTAGAGTCTGCGACATGACCCTTGCGGAGTTGAGACGCCTCGATTTTGGCGACGGGGTTCACACTGAGCGCATACCTACGCTGGAGGAGGCTGTTTCTCTGTGTGAGGAGCTGGACCTGATTGTTTTCCTTGACGTCAAACCGTTCAAAACGAGGAAGGTATATAGTCTGGTCGCTCGGGCTACTAATTACACATGATCAACACGTTTTGTGCTTGCAGGATTTACGAAAGCTCTTGAGAATCTTCAACGAAAATCCTCTCCTGTATCAGAGAGTGTGCATCATCTCTTTCTACATAACAGCTCTTTACAGAGTAAGTTATGCCCTGAGCGACACATCCAATACCCATTTTCTTTTGCACGCAGTTGCGATCCATGGACCTGAATGTGCAGTGTGGACTCTGTCTGTACTGCAACTCTCTGTTGGCCACAGTGGATGGATCTGAGAGGACTTCGCTGTGGGCCAAGGCTCTCTCTCCGCTAGTGGACTGGGCCTGGTTCCTGGCTCTGGAACAGTCTCTACTTGACTTTGTTGGGGTTAAAACCGTCCTCTTCTGCAAGGATGACATCCTGAAAAAGAGGCAAAGAATGATGCCTGAACCTGTGTTGATTTTGCAATAATTATATTCTGCATAATGAGACTGTTTAGTGAAGATATAGTACCGTTTCATGTTGCGTTTGTTTGCAGAGTGGATGGTGAGAGGTGGCGCAAAGGAAGTCAGAATCTCTTCGTCTGGACGGTCAATAACAAAGAAGAGAAACAGGAGTTTTCACGGAGAGGCATTCCCTTCTTCACTGACTCACCCATCAGAGATATGTCTGAAGCTTGGGGACCACCTTCTGTGCCTTCCTATAAAAGGCCACTGATCGCACTGCTGGTCCTGCTAATAGCATTTCTATTCATCTGGCTTGTCATGTGAAATTCTTGTCTAAATTGATTAGCGCGGGATATTATGCACATGCGCAAAATTTCCACATGGAGTATCAGGCTCCAATGATGTCCCTCTCCGTATTTGTTGGTGTTATATCGATTCTTGTTGGAATATGGGCAGCGATAATTTTTCTACTTCGTCTCTACCGGTTGCCCAAGTTTCCCAAGAGCCGCGTGGACGCGTTTCTGCAGAAGGCATGGCGCGGTCCGGTCGCGCACCGCGGAGGTGTCCCCGAGAACACCCTGGGGGCTTTCCGTGTCTCCAAAAGCCAGGGAGCGAGCGGAGTTGAAGTGGACCTGACCTTCTCAAAGGACGGCCACCCAGTACTGTTACACGATGCTACTGTGGACAGGACGGCCAGCAACGGCAGTGGACGAGTGGCTGACTTGACACTCAAGCAACTCAGAGAACTGGACGTTGGAATCAAATATGGGTGCAGTTTCGTGCACTCGCAGACGATTATTTGACTCACACTCTATCTACACTAGGTCGGAGTTTGCCGGGGAAAGGATACCGACATTGAATGGGGCGCTAGACGTGTGCGAAGAACTGGACTTGGTTCTCTTTCTGGAGCTCAAGGGAGGAAGCACTGATAACGTAAAGTGTACACCACACACAGTGAAATTCAACTGAATTTGCCATCTGAGTGTTGTGACTCTGCGGCGTATAAACTGTCTGGCTTGTGTGAAGGAGTGACTGAATTGTCCTAGATAGTGTTTCCTCCTACCCTAATGAAATTCCTCTTCCTTGAAATTCATCCTCTGGGCTTCCTATAGGTGTTGCGTACCATCAAGGAGATGTTTCTAGAGAGGCCCCATCTGGCTGACAGAGTGTGTCTCGTATCATTCTGGCCATGGATGCTCTACAAGGTCTGCTGGTCCTATAATACACCGCCGCGCCACTAGACAGTAATATCATTCACAGAGCCCAAGTCAAAGATTTCTATGTCAGGCCACCCTTTGTTCTGTCAGCCATAGTAGTTTGAAAGTGTAAGTAAAATGAGAGCTACAACACACACTTTCGGGAGAGAGGATGGTAAGAGAGGAGGGAGTGAGAGTAGGGTGAGCAAAACCAGTCTTTTTCGCAAAAAAGTTAGCTTGATGCAGCATATTATGTAGTTTACTTGTTGTGCATTCACAGGGTGATGTGTTTCTCTCTGCTCACAGGTTCGACGAATGGACCCAAAGATAATGTGTGGCTTTACAATACGCAGGGAAGAGCTGCAGTACACGACAAGCGGAGAGCCCAAGAACCAGGAGCTGTGGAAACATATCCTGGCAGGCCTGGTGGATAGAGCTGTGTTCTGGTCCACACACACATGGCTGTGGGAGGTACTGGGCATCAGCCTCCTGCTGCCTTACAAGGGAGACATCTTGGAGAAAAGGTCGGTGGGAGAGAGAATGTTTTTTTACTGCATGCGGAGGTTTGGATTCCCAAAACATTTCTGCCCAATTGCATATTAATACATAAGCACCCTCATATAAGGTGTAGGACATGAGAATTCATAGACGTGCTAAGGGTGGGTAAGTTTCTGCCTTATCGTGTCTTCATTGGGAATACATAGCATACCTTCCCACAAAGGTCTACTGATATTGCATCACACACTTCCAGTGATGACTAAAGGCACCTTGCAATAGCGTTTCGCGGGAACTCTTTGCATCATTGCCTGATTATGTCTAGATTAGAGGAGCAATATTATGCATTTGCTAAAAGCAAAATCATATTCATGGGCTTGTGGGAATAGATTGATCTCCCACATCATTGCCTGGTGTCTACAACAGAGGAACACTGTATAAATACGTTCAGTGAAAGATATATTCATGTGTTGTGTATAAGGATTGATCCAGATCTGTGGTACGGTCGAGGCGTTAGACTGGTGACGTGGACTGTCAACAGCGATGACGAGAAGACTCATTTTGAGAATGTTCTTCGGATGCCGTACATGACTGACTATGTCAGGAGGCAGGGACAGCGCTACCAAGCAGACACAGTGTAGAATGGAACCACCATAGAGAAAGTCAGGGACATCATAGAATTATCAAACTCCTTAGCTCATTAATCATTTACTATTTTCAACTAGAGTTGTAACACTGCAAGGCATACATTTTTCGCTGAATGAAATTTGGATTTCCCAGAAATAATTTTCACTATTGAACACAAACGCTATGTACCACTTACCACTTTTGAAAGAAAGATATGCAGCCCGCAATAATTCTTTTACACAACACAATACTGACGGCTTCTGATAGAAATGTGATGAAATGTGACAGAAGGGGGCCGGCACTAGATAATTCTGAGCCAGAGTTTCAATCTATATGCATCCACACCGTTGAGGTAGTACTGATGGAGATACCGCTCTCGTATAAACCCCAGGTTTTCGTAGAGAGATAGAGCCACTTTATTAGTCACTTCCGTTTCCAAAACAACCTATGATTAGATTTAACCCCCTTCAATAAGTTATTTCAGCATGCAAGTTAGTTGTATGTATGTTTAAAGCAAGGAATTTGGAAGCCTGATTAAAATTTACCCCCTTTCAATTGCTGCATGTAAGTATATATATAAGTACACTTCAAAGCAAGGAATTTGGTGGCTGAAGCAATGGGCTTGCAGAGATCAAAAGGCGCAATGGCTGGGGAGAAAGCTGGTTACAAGAGAACAAAGAGACCACATGGTATAGCTTGACCCTCCCATATTATGTGCTGTTAATTTTGTAATCTTTTCTGAGTTTAGTAAGTGGTCAATATATGTTATGCTAAAAATTCTATCATGGCTGAAAATTTTTAGGTCTGTATGTATGAAACATACCTCACAGCATCCCTCGGCTGCCATCTGTTTTATGGTCATCTTCACAAGGGTTGATCCTGCAATTAGGAGCAATAACACCCCAGACATCTCTAATGAATGAGACACAGACATGACGTTTAGGGGAGGTTGGTTTGCCTCGTGTCTAGACCATTAGGTGGGAGGGAAAACCTTTTAAAACAGTCTGGGCATGAGACTGCGTGATTACATGGATCATTAGGTGGTAAGCAAGGACCATCTCAGTAACAAGTATATTTTATATCAGACAACAAGCATGGCATCTCTGTCTGATCATCCATAACAAGGGTTGGCTTTCATGCAGGGTGCTCACCTATTCTTCTCTTCCGGTAGTCCTTGTCTACAGCCAGCATGGCAATGTAGCCACTCTGTTCGCTGTATGTCTCCATCTTGCACACGACCGCTCCCAACATACTTTCCGTCACACATTGCCTGCATGTTGTCACAGATATTTCTCTGTTTTCGGGCCTTGTTACAACACTATATAATATAGTCCCACCCAACATAATATAGGAGATGGGTATATACATTATGTCTGGCCAGTGAGACGAAGTAGAAGGGGGAAGGGAGCTATAGTGCATATCAAAGACATGACAGCGGTACATGTGCCGTGGGCTACAGCTGGTTATACTGGCACTCTGGTCATACCAGGAAGCAGAGGTTGGGCCAGTTGTGGATGAAGTAGCGGTAGGTATAGATGGAGTAAGGCTCCGAGAGGTCCGCCTTCATCAGTCGCATGATGTGGGGCAGCTGCAGCTCAGATTCGTACTGCATGAAGGTGACACCCGGGGGACCCTCGTCAGTCGTCTTCGTTACTGCCTTCTCCGGCGACAAAGCGTCCTGCGCTGCAGGAGTGGCCTGGGGCTCGGGTTCTAATTGATGCCCACTCCAAGCCACACGGCGTTTCTCGCTGCCGTCATCATTCTCGGCTGCTGGAGGGTGTGGGGCCAAGAGATCGTCGACATGCAGACTCTTGTCGTGCTGCATCTTGCGTTTCTCGGCCAGTGGTGGATTTCGTGCCAAGCCAGTTTTCCAGGAAGCACGCCCGGAAGTTATCTGGTAATTTCGATTAGTCTAGTTTGTTTCCGCCTCAGTAATAAAGCTCGTGCCTTAGAACATTAGCAACTTATTTTTCCTACTGCACATGCTGTGTTGCTGATCCCAGACCTGAAACATCTCTAAAGAGAAACGTCGTCTTACCGTTCATTCTGATCCCTGCAAGGCCAGCTCCTAGGTAAGGTAATAAGCTAGCTATGTAGCTATTCCTAGCTAATCTCGTGGCTAGAAAAGCTGTATGGTTGTGTTGAGAGACTGAGTGAGACACGAGAGTGTTTTTGAAACAGTAGTTTCGGTCTCCATCTGCGTGTGCATATCTATAGCGACGACGTTCGTAGAGATCTAGTGCATTGTGTACTACGTTGTGTGTGTTGCTGACTGTGCATTGCGGACTGGGCCAATGCTGAGATGTGTCCATTGTCTGTTTAATAGCTGTTTAGTGTAGTAGAGCACTATAATATTATTGTGGTTAACTAACTTCAGCACTTGAGATGGCAAGATGATTTGGTTTGTGAACAAGCATACACCTGCAGCGATAATTACCTCGTAATATTTTAAGGGTACACACTCAGTAAGGATATTGAAGCATCATATGAGTAGCGCATGTGAATGCAAAGGGATGTGTAGTCAGTCATACAGCTTGTGAGTGAATAATGAGCCGATGTGTGTACTTAGTAGTACTTAAGTAGTACTTAGTAGTACTTAGTAGTACTTAGTAGTACTTAGTAGCACTTAGTAGCAGTATTCCAACCTCATGTCCACTCCTTTTTTAGTTTACAAAGGGAGTAGGATGTTTGATGTGGGCCCCCTTCACTAACACAAGTCTTATTTCCAGAGCCCCCCCCCCCCCAGGCTTCGTCCTGTGTTACTCACATCCTCCATGAAATTGCATTATTCTCTTCCCAGTAATGTTTTGATATTATGTTCTTTTGGAAGAGCCCTCCCATTCCCAGTAATGTATTGACACCTGACATTTTTACTATTAAGGTATAGACATATGTGGGTGGTTGTCAGTTTGTATTAGTTTTCATGCTTGGAAGAAGCCCAGGCCTCACTCCTTGTGCGTTACACCTGCAACAGTGTAACCCGGTCCATATGTATGTTGTAGATGCATACAGCTGTCAAAAATACATTACATGTCTTTTATCCCTGCTGGCGCACATGTGCATGCGATGATATAAGACAACAAACCAAGCATGCTTCTGTACATTTGCAGTAGTATATACTCTTGTGTGAGAAGTGGGACTGTGCAAATTGTGTACATACAACGTTTACACAGACCTGACAAGACATGCTTTCCACGTAACATAAGGCACGGCCAGACATTACTCGTGGCTGTTGCCAACTCTGCATCGCCACAAATTTGCACTCACTCCCTATTTAGTAGCCCCCTCGTCTTTATTCTTGTGTACGTCCTGATACTTTAAACTATGGGCGTCGTCTTGATACCTCTAGCTCCAGCTATCATCCTAATACCTCTACCTCTAGCTATAGGCGTCGTCCTGATACTTCTGATACCTCTAATACCAATCTCCTGTAGCTTAATTCTGCTAAAGCTACAGCTAGCTATACATGCTCCATTGCATGGCCCATGCTCTGTATATATACACAGTGTGTAAAACGATATAGATATTGTGTGATAGAAGGTTTGCTTATGATTTGCTTACTTGAGCAGAGGCCTGCCAATGGTAGACAAATGACAAGGAATGTAATATCGTTGATTATAGGCTTGCATTAGTATGACCATCTAACGAATCGGGTGAGTCAGAATCTACGTATGTCTCAAATCCAGTCCTATCGAGATACCAGTCACAACCCTACATATGCATCACCATTGTGTAGATTTGTGCGTGGGACAAACAAACTGACGGGTGCATGTGAAGGGTGTTGTGGTGACCACATGATGTGTACAAAGTGGGAAGCTGTGTGTGGAGATTTTCTGGAGGCGATGAAATGTGTGTGCGGAATCTCCACCACAGCCTCCCATGTTTTAGTATATAGCACCAACTGCCATTCTCCTGTGGGTGTGAGTGATGTAGTGGTGGGAATGAGGGTCATTTGTAGTGGGTATGACATCATCATTTGGATTCTTCAGCCATCTCTCTTAGTCTGGAATTTGTGACTGGGTGTGGAGTTGAGTGGCCTGTGCTTGACAAAAGGCAGTTGGCAAGTACATGTATGTAGTCATGTTCTCTGATTAACCGTACATTTCATATATCGGAAGCACGCAAAAACGTAATTGCTATCTTCCAACCTCCTCTATAGAGGAGCCAAAGGCCATTTGACAAAAATATTTCAGGTCTTGTGTGCATTGACTCGTACGTAATTACGGGCAAAAGTGCGCATTAAATGGAATTTCACCCATAATGCCAGTCAAAAGCTAGAAAACGGTAAACGGTCTTTCTGAGCACAAATGAGCAGGAATCTGGCCTCTTTCGTTCCTGAATAGGTCGCGTCTCCTTACTTTTGATCCTCAGTTCTGTGTACACCGTCTTATTATTTATTAATCAACACACCAGGATAGATGCAAAGCAAAGACAAGGCAAATTTAAAAAAAATAGAAAGGGAACAACAGAAGCTCAGCACCTGTCAAACTTAAATCTCGCTTGCTTTACATAGTTAGTTAAATGTCACTTTTAAGGACTCTCTTTGCTTCTCTCATTTTCACCTTTTTGCAAGGACTGAAAGTGTTTTTAGGTGAATGTGTGGTGTGTGTGGCCACACCACATACAAGGAACGTGGATTAGTGGGGATTGGGTTTCCTTTCAAGATCTCTTTCAACCGGCAGTTTTGTGACTGCATGCCATTTCTTTGTCATCCTGCAAGCATTTCTCTGTCTGCTTGTAAAGGCAGCACCTATAATACATGTACAGATCTTGTTCACGGTGTACAGTGTTTACTGCTTCAATTGTCTTAGTGTGTTTGTCTCATGTAGCGGCGAGTGGGCAAACGGTCCATGTGCTTCTAGTTCACTGTGGGTCTGTATTAGGATCAAGTGCTCCACAGTGCTGTGTGTGAGTGTGTGGGCAACTACTCTTGCCTGTTATGGTGGCATTCCTTGTCCTTCCAACATTGTTTTAGACTGTTCCGGTGTTCTCAACCATGTTCAAAGGTCCCGCTGTATACCTTTCGCTCACACATTGATAGTATTATATACAGGATAGTATGCCTGCGTAAGAAGGCTACAAGGGAATACTATTTTCCCTGGATCAAATTACTTGCTGTTGGTAAGCTTCTCAAATTGCTCTTCACTGTCCCCCCTCCCCAACCTCACGCCCTCCCAGGACTCCCAAATGGGAGGGAAACCCTCCGCCCGTCGTAGAATACAAAGAGATACTGAACCACGTTGGTTTTACCTTTCCAAATGCTACATACATATACTGGACACCTTGCTTCCACCACACGACTTTGGTTAGTATAGCTTCAACCTTTATATTATATATCCTACCGAAACTGAAGTACAGTAGTTCAGTGCCACTGCTGCCCATCGAGCCTTCTCTTCTCTAGTCATCAGTACAATGGCAGCTGACGTGATTGAGTGTATGGAGGGAGGGGGCCAGGTCTGCTGCATTGTGTACGGTAGTACTTAGTATATAGGGATGACACAGGTTGTCCTGCATTATGCCCATACATTTGAGATTTTCATACACTTGTGGGACCCACAACGACATTCATACTTCATAAGAGGGGCGGGGTGACTACTCGTCATCGGAATGAATGCAATCAAGCATGCCAACCAATGTGCTACACACTTGCACATAATAATGTTGGGTATTCCTAGAACAATCTGGGATGTGTTATTGGTATACCGGAAGCAGAGACTACGTGAATAAGCTCAGAAAGTGTGTGTTGAAACTTTTCTCCTGAATCACGATGTTAGCCATTAATATTAGCCTCAATCCCTGAGGAAGTTTGGTGTCGCCGAGAAGAAGTTACTGGAAATGTGCCACTTACACAATGGAGAAAACGGAAGTTTATGGACATTAGGTAGACTTTGAATATTACCTTGTCACTATTCATAGTACATATATACACCACTGAGTGTATGTATCAGTGATTGTATTATGCCTGAATCATACGCCCCCACAACTCCAAAAGGTGTTCAATACATTGCATACTGCTTAGCACACGCAACACGGAGAGGGAAATGTAATAGGCCCTGCGGAGGCCTCCAAGAGATGTGTGTGTGTCCGGTGAAAAATACCCTTCATTTCTTATTCTTCCTTATTTCCGTGAACTGCAACCCGCACCATTATACACGTATCATGACTGTATATGCCTACCGCACTATGGCATCAATATTTATGCTAATGTGTGGACACGTGATATGTAAACACTCTAATGATATGGAGTGACTGCCGGTGTTGGGGAGGCTCACTGCTTAGATCTCAGTTACCAGTTACCACGTAGTGTGTTGGTGTGTAACAAGGAATTGTTGAAGGTGCGACATGTATGGGTTATGATGTAATTCACCCAGTATACAACATTGATGTGGTTGTCATGGCACAGAGGGAGGTTTTCGTGTGTCATTGATTGCATCCTGTAGCTATATACACAGTTCACACCAGTTCATCAAGAGTAATAGTCTACTGGCTTTAGAGCTAGAACTTGATTGCATTCTTGTTGCCATGGATGGCTTGGGAACGTTTATTGTGGGCAACCTTCTCTGATGCGGGCCTTAGGCTCCCATAACCAGTTTATACTAGCTTACTATCTGTCCAACCCCCCCATATGGGTAACGTTGGAGATAAGATAATCCCACCATTTTTCGGCTTATACTACTCTGGCTCCAGAAAGCGGAGGACATTTTCACACTTCGATGTCGTCACGTCACCTCACCTCACCTCACTAGAGCGCTGTATATGCTCCACCCACCACTACTCAGAAAACCCACTGAGTCAGCACTGTGTTAAGAACGCATTGATTGTGCAAAACCAGCTCTATTCAGTCTTCCGACCTTTCTCTCTCCCCCTCTCCTGGAAAAACAACCGAGAGGGGGTCTGAGCGGTAGGCTTTATTGTAGCTGTGCACTGGACAAGAGAGTGGTTGGGTGGCTTTCCATTATGTACGTATATAATGTACAGCATACCCGCGTTACAGAAAGTGTTCTGTGAGTAGGTGTGGTTATTAACCCTCGGCGCGCATGCACAGCAAGGGTTACGGTACTTGGTTTGTGAGTGTGTGTGTCTGTCTGTCTGTCTCCGTCTGTCTGAGGGTTTTGACACTTTCATTGCTAGAAGTAGCACACGTGCTTGAGACCACTCCTGTTCCTGGGGTGGCCCTTCTGCTGTTAGTCTCCAGTCATTTGTTGTGAGTAATGTATAGGAGCCTAAAGGAATCCAAACTAACCAGTACAGCCCCCATACCGGAATGAAAGCGTGGTTCACATTACTGATAAGTTTTAATCACCTGTAACGAACGAGGAGATCTTTTCCAATTTATCCCCATGTCTGCAGTTCAATAGAATGTTGCGCTCTCTATACTGTGCATTCACTTTCTGTTCTGCTTACCTTCAGATCCAGTAATCCCTGGTCTCCAGTAATCTTGCGTCCAGATTCCAGTAATCTAATCTCTGAAATGACGGAGGTCATCCGTCCTCCAACTGTAACGATCAATCAAGAGGGGGAGATCCCCATGCGAGAGTCGCCTGATGGCTCTCCTCAATTTGGCAGAGACAAGGCCGTCCTCCGCAACAGTTCGGTCGACGTCTTCCGTACATGTGCCGATCCTGGTGAGTAGTACATGCACACAGACAGACATAGTGATTGCCAATTCTCTTTGCACTGAGACCTCGTTGACGTCCTCTCCGTCTCCGCATGTACTGTACTTTCGAGGAAGAAATCTTACATTTCTTAGCTAACGCAATTTGTCAAGAAGAAGTTAGGAGTGCCTGTCCCACATTACAAAACAATGCCCAAGAAAGTCACAGCTTATAAACCATGAACGTTTTCTTCCTTTGAACGTTTAGCATTATTTCGAAAAGCATGGCATAAAAAGTTCCCTCAGAAAAGCCCGTGTGTTATTATATATGTGTCACTCTCCTACTGACAGGAAGGAAGTGTTCTCTCAAGGCACTGGAGATACCAATGGAACATCTCCTCAGTGGAATAATTATCCTCCCAGGTATGTATACATACCGTACACACATACGTATACCGAAGTATGGAGATTGTGTGTGATTGGTGAAGAGGAGAAACGCTGTGCACCGAATGCACCTAGTCTTCTGAAATGTGTTTTTTCCCCATGTAATGACCGACTCCGTGCTATGTCAGTGCACATGTGTGAACGACGTGTACAGTGGTTCATAGGTTGCTTCGCTCGCCAAAAATGCATTGCGCATTCGTTCTACATTATTGTGGCATTAGCTGCAGATTGAGCCACTCGATTGTACAGTGAGCGTGGAGCCACTGAGTTGACACGTTGTATGGTGCCATTCTGTGAGGACTCCTCTATAGTGTAAAACATAGTGTGGCATCACTCCTGGTTCCCAGAAGTGACATACGTATTGACGTGTGCCACTTGCGGGCCCACCACTTGGGTGACGGTGTGGCTTTATCCCGCTATTACTGTTGAATAGACTTGATCTGTGTTTGTATTGGATTGCACCATTGATGGTGTGTGTGTTGTGGTGTGGTCACAGGTGGTAGAAATCACGATGGCTGTCCGGTCCTGAAGCTGACTCAGCCCAACAGCGTCAATGAAGGAATGCTGAAGGACATCACTGAGGAGGGAGTCATAGAAATGCTCATCTACTTCACCAGTGTACCCAGGTATGTGTGTACATACATCTGAAATATAGGGACTGGGGTTCATGTGTACATCTGTATCAGGACTGGGGTTCGTGTGTATGTCTGTATCGGGACTGGGGTTCGTGTGTATGTCTGTATCGGGACTGGGGTTCGTGTGTATGTCTGTATCGGGACTGGGGTTCGTGTGTATGTCTGTATCAGGACTGGGGTTCGTGTGTATGTCTGTATCAGGACTGGGGTTCGTGTGTATGTCTGTATCAGGACTGGGGTTCATGTGTACGTCTGTATCAGGACTGGGGTTCGTGTGTATGTCTGTATCAGGACTGGGGTTCGTGTGTACGTCTGTATCAGGACTGGGGTTTGTGTGTATGTCTGTATCAGGACTGGGGTTTGTGTGTATGTCTGTATCAGGACTGGGGTTTGTGTGTACGTCTGTATCAGGACTGGGGTTTGTGTGTACGTCTGTATCAGGACTGGGGTTCGTGTACGTCTGTATCAGGACTGGGGTTCATGTGTATGTCTGTATCAGGACTGGGGTTTGTGTGTACGTCTGTATCAGGACTGGGGTTTGTGTGTACGTCTGTATCAGGACTGGGGTTTGTGTGTATGTCTGTATCAGGACTGGGGTTTGTGTGTATGTCTGTATCAGGACTGGGGTTTGTGTTGTACGTCTGTATCAGGACTGGGGTTTGTGTTACTCTGTATCAGGACTGGGTCGTGTACGTCTGTATCAGGACTGGGGTTCATGTGTAATGTCTGTATCAGGACTGGGGGTTTGTGTGTACGTCTGTATCAGGACTGGGGTTTTGTGTGTACGTCTGTATCAGGACTGGGGTTCATGTGTATGTCTGTATCAGGACTGGGGTTTGTGTGTACGTCTGTATCAGGACTGGGGTTTGTGTGTACGTCTGTATCAGGACTGGGGTTCGTGTACGTCTGTATCAGGACTGGGGTTCATGTGTATGTCTGTATCAGGACTGGGGTTTGTGTGTACGTCTGTATCAGGACTGGGGTTTGTGTGTACGTCTGTATCAGGACTGGGGTTCATGTGTATGTCTGTATCAGGACTGGGGTTTGTGTGTACGTCTGTATCAGGACTGGGGTTTGTGTGTACGTCTGTATCAGGACTGGGGTTCGTGTACGTCTGTATCAGGACTGGGGTTCATGTGTACAGGTAGTATGTACGCCTGCATCAGGACTGGGGTTCGTGTGTACGTCTGTATCAGGACTGGGGTTCATGTGTATGTCTGTATCAGGACTGGGGTTCATGTGTACGTCTGTATCAGGACTGGGGTTCGTGTATGTCTGTATCAGGACTGGGGTTTGTGTGTACGTCTGTATCAGGACTGGGGTTTGTGTGTACGTCTGTATCAGGACTGGGGTTCATGTGTACGTCTGTATCAGGACTGGGGTTCATGTGTACGTCTGTATCAGGACTGGGGTTCGTGTGTATGTCTGTATCAGGACTGGGGTTTGTGTGTACGTCTGTATCAGGACTGGGGTTTGTGTGTACGCCTGTATCAGGACTGGGGTTTGTGTGTACGTCTGTATCAGGACTGGGGTTTGTGTGTACGCCTGCATCAGGACTGGGGTTCGTGTGTACGTCTGTATCAGGACTGGGGTTCATGTGTATGTCTGTATCAGGACTGGGGTTTGTGTGTACGTCTGTATCAGGACTGGGGTTCGTGTGTACGTCTGTATCAGGACTGGGGTTCGTGTGTATGTCTGTATCAGGACTGGGGTTCGTGTGTACGTCTGTATCAGGACTGGGGTTTATGATATTATAGCCACCTTTCAAAACTCACTCACGCACACCTACATACATATCTTGAGATCTGACGAGGTTTTAGTGCAGACGATGACAAAACATAACCCCTTGGCTTTGCGCGCATGCATGCGCGGGGAAAATACATACAATATAGGGATAATTGTACCTATTAAACAAACACTCTTTATTTTATTGCTCCGATACCTGTGATTGGTGCAGGGAGGAGGCCCGAGCCAACGGTTTCTGTGTCATCATGGATGGGAACGTGATGGCCGACTTCATGCAGGTCACCATCATTAGGGCACTCAACCAGTTCCAGGTAATGTATATACACAGTATAGCTGAAAGGTGTGTGGATGGAGTCGGTATCTACATGTAGTTACCTCATGACTCTTCTCACCTGCCTCTTTTGTCCTTGCTCTCTTCTTCTCCCTTTTTTCTTTCCCTCTTTTCCTCCTCCTCCTTTTCCCCCTTCTCCCTCCTTCGGTTCCTTACTTTTTCCTCTCCTTTTTCTTCCCATGTCTCTCTCTCTCTCTCTCTCTCTCGATCTCTCTCTCTCCCGCCCCTTTTCTCTTCTCTGCCTCTTTCTTCTCTTTCTATTCCCTCCGTTTGTCCCCCCTTCTCTTGCTTTGTAATACCTATATACTTTCTCTTCTTCATTGTACCTCCTCTCCATCTCTCCCCTCTCCCCCTCCTCCCCTCTCCTCTCTCCTCCGCCTCCTCCTCTCCCCTCTCCCCCTCCTCCTCTCCCCTCCGCCCTCCTCCTCTCCTCCCCCTCCAGCATGACATGAGCTACGTCAAAACCTTCCTCTACGTCTCATCATCTCCCATGCCAGACTGGGACACTCTCTGTGGGAGCACCATCGACCTACCAGTCAGTCATACTCGATACTGTTGCTGGAAACCTTTGAGCGATAAAATCAGTAACATAAAGAATGTCACAGAGACACGTAAAATCAACTGGGAAAGCTTTTTCAAATCATTCCAGATCTGCCAACTTTCCGCCATTAATAATGAAAAGCACTTGAAAGTGCATAACCCTCGCCACTTTATTCTTTATTCAGCCAATGGCTACTAGCTACACTACTTCAGTTTTTGCCACATGCGTAGTTACTACTACAGCAAAGTGAAAAGCACTGGTCTTGACAACCCTCACCACTATTCAGCTACATAGCTACGCTACCTCAGTGGCTCCTTCACTGAACGGATTCACTGGGGCGTGTGCTGCTCTAACTTCACCGGCAATCAACTGTACCATCAATACAGCCAGACCAGCAAATCTTCTCCACACACGCAAAGAATCTAGCATCTAAGCATTATACAACGATGGTTCGCGATCTCTATTTGACGCACACCCACCTCGGCAGCCGTCCGTTTCACCAGCTTCCCCCAGGCTTCTCCGCTCCAGAATCTTATTTTACCATGCATTCCTCCTAGTTGAAAATATGTCCACGTTTCACGCTCAGAGTTGCCGCGGTTACCGAGAAAAACGGAGGACAGACGGACGGACGGACGGACGGACACACGCACACACACACACACACAGACAGACCGACTGCAATAACCCTCGCTGCGCATGCGCGCAGGCGAGGGTTAATAATATAGTTAGACAGCGAGCCCTGCGCTCGGAATGCCACAACGCAACGGCTTCTAACTTGCAACGGACGAAGTTATATAGTATGCATTCCAATTGATGCACACTTGTTTTTACACGTGAGAGGGTTGCGTGGGGCGGAACCGGTGCCTATGTAACTCCCAGTGGCTCACATAACATAAGGGATCTGCATTGTGTATGTATCACCAACTGAGCTGTTTTTGTTATTCACACCTCTCAAATTGAAAATAAACTGTCATTACTCAAGAATGCCACTCGTCATGAAAGGAATGACAGGCTGTATACATCTTTATATCATTCAAACTGTCCATTCGCGCAAACAAACACATTCGTGGCATGCGGATGTCAGGTATTTACCGATCGTACAGTTAAAACTGTCTTTTCCTTTTCCTTGCGTTCACAGTTGACACATGTGTCAGACCATGATGGGCTGCTGGAGCATGCAGACCGCAGTCAGCTAATGCCTGACCTCGGCGGATACCTGGAGTACGAACACGAGGACTGGGTCCGTTTCAGAATGGTGAGCCAGCTCTCTATCTTTCTTTCTGCCTGCCCCCCTCTCTGCCTCTCTCTCTCTTTCACTTTATCTGTCTGTCTGTCTGTCTGTCTGATCTGTTAGTCTGTCCCTGTGTCTGCCCGTCTCTGTATCTACCGCATCTTCCCTTTATCTGCTTCTAGCTCCTTTCTCTTCTCTGTTATATACTACCACCACCTACTACAGTAGTGTATCCTTCATGAAATCCAGTGTCTGCGGCTTTGTGTATGATTTTCATGGTGGCACCCCTTGCTTTTAGGCATTATTATGGATTGGCTATGTAGCACGGCCTATTCAGCTTACTCATAATATCTGACTTAACTGCTATATATCTCAGCTATACACAAGGCTGACTGCTGTTTGAATGCCCTTTTTTGTCACACGGTGTGTGCTCAGTCACACCACACCTGCCTCCTTCAGTACTCCATAGTCGTGACATAATTACGTATTATTATGGTGGCCTTTTGACTGCTGGCATGTGAGTATTCACATGCTGTTTGTCGCATTCCAAACAAACCAGTGATTATGGGGGCTGCTGTTTGAGGGAGGTTAAGGTGGAGCTCGCAATCTACTCCAGCTGACCCTTTTATAGTACAACTAGTGAAACTGTCTTGATGTGTGTACGTCTCATAAGGCAAGTCAAAGAGAGCCGCTAGCTTCATAGTGGAATGCCGATATATATACATAGCTATAGCCTTGTGACACCCGTGCATCATAATGAAAGTGGTAGAGTACAGTCATGTGGTATAATTATATGGAAACAGCTCCATGTAAAGTATGTACGCATGTAAAGGTTTATGGGGAGTAGGTATATACCGTACATAGTAGAGGAGGAGTATATGAGGGATGGAGGGAGGGGGAAATCTCGGGGGATTGCCCTACTTTCTGCCCACTGGCTTGCCTACTGAGGATTTGTCTGTCACATGCACTCCTCCCAAGCTGAGCTTGGCACTATTATGCCTGCCAGATATGTAAAATCCAACGTGTTATTATGACCCTGAAGAAGTGTGTACTGATACACAAGCTAGAAGATTATGCCAACTTTACCCTGTCCACGTGTGATGTAATGATGATGTCGTTACATTTCCCAGTCGGAAGCAAATTACATAATTGCTGCTTGTGCATAATAGCGCCCGTACCACATGTTTGCATTTACACTAATGTGTACATGTTGCGTCTGGTAGTGTATAGCAACACAGCTGCATTGCTTCCTCCCTTTACTTCCCCTACAGGCCATAACATACAATACCCTGTCAATATGCATGTATAGACCCTGTAACTGGTCAAATATCTACATACAGCATCAGTGTGCCATAACTATTATAATAGGGAGAGGGGAAGAAGCCTGAATGGTGCACATGACTAACATGTGCCGGATTCCTTCCCCTTTGAAGATGGCAGGAAGGCACATGTGTGTGTGTGTGCTCTGCATGTACAGCGAGGGAGCACAGAATGTCTATTGTGTAGTGTGTACTGGAGTATGTGGACCCACTGGTATTTATGGTCCAAGGTTTCAAAAGATGCACCCATTTCTCTGTGAATGTTGTTTGGTCAACAAGGAATCGAGGAATGCTCATTAGGATAAGCAAACTGGAAGCTGGGGGAAGATGAAGAGATTGTGTATCCGACTTCCTTGGACTTGCTACTAGCTGACTTGTTTGTTCAGAGGACAACTGTAAACAGACAACTGGGTCTTACTTACTCCTAGGGTTCTCAGTAGAGGATGTCGCTGTTCCTTTGGACTGGGGTCAGGGTTGTGCAGTATGTGGTGGGTGCAGTGTTACATATACACATCTGTGTGATCCTAGGTCTGTGTATACGGTACATGCCCACACAAACAGTCAGCCAGTCAGACTGACTTGCAGGCTGGCTCAATGGAACAGAGTGTGTGTCAGGTCATGGGTTACTATACATTACTAGAGGCTTTGAAATGCCACAAGTGGTAAGGTAAACAGCAAAACGGAGTTGACTTTTGCTCTGAGAAAGTTTAGCTTGTCTGTGAGCAAACCAAGGTCATGCAAGGGTGTTGCTCAGGGTGTTTGGATATGTCCTTGGGTTACTAAAGCACTAGGGGTTAACGCAACAACTTCGAACCTGCCACGTGTGTGTGTGTGCGCACGAAGCAAAACCTACGACTTTGCTTGTCTGTGAGCTAACTTCAACTCACCGGACCAGGAGAGCCTCGGTCGTGAATTGCGCACCATCTGGAAGTTCCTACGTGTGTGGGGAAGAACCATCTACATCTGCTGTCAAGAAGAAGGTGAGGTTGCGTTGCTCTAATGATGCCACATTGACCGGACTTTACAGCTTCTTTGTGGTTGCTTAAAGTATTTACTTTCTTCATATGCAAACACGCGCCATGTGCCAACATGCATCATGTGTGCACGCGCAAGTCCTGTGAAGGTGCAGCTCGAGGGGACTGACTAGTCCCCGCGGAATTTGGCTGAGGTTTCAGTCAAAGCCTGAACGACGGCCCATTGTGAGAGGCCAGACTAACAATGATGTGGCTGCAGCTCCTTCGTTCACTGGCCCATACGGTCTCCAAGAAAGCAGCCATTTGAGATCTATTCTTTGCCTAATCTGCTTCGGTTCCCTTCCCTTCCTTCCTCTGCCCTGCTCTCCACCAGATAAAAATAGAACACCGCGTAAGATGAGTGTTTCTTAGTAGCTTCCTTCCTTCAACAAGGTTCTTAGGGGTGTTGGGTTTTCTGCCATCCTCTCCCTCTCCCTACTCACTTCAACAATTTGACTCATTTCTCCGTCCAGTTAGATACAACCTTTCTTTCCTTCTCTCCCCGTCCCTGACTACAGAGACGCCAAATATATATATATTTTTTCCACTCACTCACCTCTCCATGCCACCAAGTAGATCGAGCCATTTCTATTATGACACTGCCCCCCTCATTTCCACTCACTGTTTCCTATGTATGTACCTCTTTCCTCTTTAGCAATTAAGTATATACAGCCCTTTTCTCATATGACACTCCCTCTTTCTTCTCTCCATTTTTACTCACCGTCGTTCTCCATTTCCCCTCTCCAGCAAGTAGAGCCTTTCCTCTGCGACTGTGTGAGCATCTCGAAGCTTCTTGCGCAGGCCATAGCCCCGTTCACCAAGGACATGGAGACCCCCACGAACCTGGAGGAGACAAAGGAGGTGCTCAAGAAGCACCAGCTCAAGAAACGGAGGACCATAGACCAGCTGCAGATCGATGAGCTCACCAGCCAGGGCCTCAAAATCAACAAACTCATCAAGCAAGAATCCGAAGAAAGGTACACATTGTGCCATTGTGTTGGTCCGTTGCGTAGAGTGCAAACACTCTGCGAACTTAACTAGAAACATCCAACCCTTACCCGTGCGGTACCACTAATTGATGTGCTGGGCTGGGCTATGTGTTAGCTTGTGCCACAGTCTCCTGCTAGTAGCTCGCGGAGAGTCTTACCCAGGCTAGCAGTGCTAACCCTCTGCCTACTTAACTAGAAACGTCCAACCCTTACCCGTACGGTACCACTATTTGATGGGCTGGGCTATGTGTTAGCTTGTGCCACAGTCTCCTGCTAGTAGCTCGTGGAGAGTCTGACACAGGCTAGCTACACTAGTAGATGCACCCCCCCCCCTTGTTAGGTGTATGAATAACCCCTTTTTTGCATTTTCAGCACGGATGGCCTATGTGTGTATTATGTGGAGAGGGAGGTATAGAGAGAGAGAGAGAGAGAGAGCGGTGTCTGTGTGTGCATTTGGTGTGGCGCAGCCTTGTCCAAATCAAATTGTCCACGCACGACTTCATAAGCTTTAACCTGCTTTGAACACAGCTGAGTACTTAACAAAGTACATACGTACATATTCCACGTCACCATACATTTGTCCATAATATAATAGTGCCTGCAAGTGGAATACTGTGTGTGTGTGTGTGTTTTTCCAGTGGCTGGGTTTTTGTTGTCTGTCAGTCTCTGCTGTGTGTCTGAGGTGGGGCTCATTGTCAAAGTGTTGGTCTAAGGCGTGAGCCGTGGATGTGACTGTGTCTGTGTGTGTATATGTCTCTCTATGTGTGTTAGGTGGGAAAGCTTTAACGTGCAGTATCTATGTTCACCATGCAAGAGAGTGAGTATAATTATTATACATGGTGTGGCAATTTAATGAGGAGGATTGCTCTTTGCATTTGGATAAACAGTGCATGATTGTCACATGAGCATCACATGACTTCACGTTCCTCTCCCTACAGACGCAGCAGTATCCAGTTCAACCCAGAGTTCCTGAGCACCATAGCGACGGTCGGCAAGCTCATCTCCAACATGGAGGCAGTGAAGGAGAGGGTGGAGGGAATGTGGCACACCCGAGGCGAGAAACTTGAGGCGACGTACAAACAGCAGACGTTTGAGAAGGAGGCAAACCAGGTCAGAGCAAAACTTACTGCCTTTCATCCTTCTAAGAGCCACATGCACACTGGTATACTCCATGCGAGCGAAACGTTAACTTCTGGGTCTGCAGCGCATGCCCAGCGTGGCTCACAAAGCAACCAGGGGGCGTGTCTAACTGTATTTTAACCTTGAGTAGCGTGCCGTAAATAGAGAGGCTCCTGGCAAAACGACTGCTCTCAGGGGTAATCGTTGGCTGTAGACATTATAATAATAGAGAATAACTCTGCTGTCTAACACCGAAATCAATTACATTATCACTGCTGCGCATACTCACCACGGGTAATAAGTTCGTAATGCCCAATTCAGTCTAATTAGTAGATTCACTTTACTACCAATTAACTGAGAGAGGCCTGCATACAGTACAATGGAAGCTGTGAAGTAAATCAGTCGGCAATATTTACTGCGCATTTGCACACTTCAAAGTATCGGAAGTTCGGTTCCTAGAAAATCCACCACATCAGCAAGATTCCTTGAATTCTCACTACTCTAAAACATACCGATATTCCTTGCCGTATGTGTAACAAAACTCTTCCTTTTTCCTGTGAGGTGTTATTGTTCGGACGTCAGAGTAGAGTACACGAAATAAGAGGCACCGCAGGAAGTCTGCCTAGTGTCCAGCCATATCGTAGTGCCAGGGCATCGTGGAACGCTCCTTTGTCCAGGGCAAAGCCGTGCTCTGAAAGTGGCAGGACAGTGAGCCACAACATCAAAGGTGTCCGCGTAGCCCACTTTACTTCCTGTGTGCACCTTACTTCCTACATTGATTTCTCTATGGTACAAGAGAGTGGATGTTTATGCCCGTAACAGTACACTCCTCATTCACTGCGCATAATGGCAGAAAAACGAAATATCAAGCAAACTGTCCATGAACGAGCAGTTTCAATTATACCTACTTTCAGGCACTGCTCGGTTTAATGGCTAACATGCACAGCACAGCTCTCTATTGTGTGGAGCAAAGGTCTGCTGCAACTTAAGTATGGGTATGATGCTCTATCCAACATGTTGCACGAAAATAGAAGTATTGACTATTGCACCCAGCATGTCACATAGACCCATTAGACCCATACACTTTGAAGGAGACTATGTTGGCTTGTGCGTGATACCTATCTGTTGCTGAAAATCTTTAAATCGACGAGAAAGTGCCACCTCATTTCCTGACATCAGAGGCGGTATTGAAGAGCCGGGCAGCGTCCGGTATTTCAAGGGGTTCTGTATACTATGCCCATTAGACTGAGGGCCCGATCCATTATGGCAGTGACGTGCGTATCCTGCTGGATTAGTAATCACTGCTGAGGACTCTGAGTCTCTTACTTGCATCAGGAGCCGACTTAGCGGGCTCGATATGCCCCTGCTTGCACACGTATGCAGCATTCGTTCATGAGCTACTAGCATTCTAGGATAGTTACGTAGCTAACAGGGGTTTGTTTTAGCATAGCAGTTTAGTTTAGCATCTGTGTGTATATACACTATGCAGTTTTGCGGACACTTTTTATGGAAGGTTCCGAACTCCACATTATTTTGGTGTCGGTTCTGAGTTACGCTTTGTGGTGTCACTGTATACTGAAACACGTTCTGAATGCCCGTAGTTCTTCCTTTTTCCTGTTGCCACAATATGTACGTACATAATACGACGTCGAATCCCAGATGGTGTTCAGAATTTACCAACAGTGAGAAACACACCAAAAACAGAGGCTCGACAAAGTCACCCCATTTTCAGAATGTGTGCCTGGGAAGATGAGGGTTACTGCCTACCCAAGCAAAGTGAACCACTTATTGCCATAATCACTGGACAATAAGAGTCAGTATAACACATTTATACAGCTGCTAATGTGCGTCCATTAATGCACTTGATTTGCACAGGCGTGCATTCGGAACAGTGTGCATCACGATATGTGCGCTCCCAAGTATGTAGCTCAGTACCATGTGGCCATTATGTGGAGTCCAGCTGTAGTAGTATGCGATCGTTACAGACTAGCCAACACACCTGGAGTATGCAAGGCGGTGCAGTGAATACGATTGACGTGCGGGAGTGAGCAGTTGGAGTATCATTTAGTCACAAGCGATTGCCCCCGGCACCAGAAATAAGACGTCGTCGTGGAGACGCCTCTTTTTCTCGTTAGCGCATGACGGGCATAGTTTTCCCGGGCGCTGATTGAGGACCTCTCGTGAATTTCCTTCATTTTCTTTTAACAGTGTACGCGGGATTGCTTTCAAAAATGTCCTGTTGTTTTAGCCAGGAATGCTTGGATCATGATTTCCGTGTCCTCAGATTGGTTTCACGCGTCCCAACCTAACTCCCTGTTACACAATACTGGTCTGCAGTAGAAGGGTGCTGATGTACATTACTGCCCCCAAGCAGGAGAGGAGGTACATATATTTCCCCCAAGCAGGAGGGGACGCACATATATTACCCCCAAGCAGGAGGGGACGCACATATATTACCCCCAAGCAGGAGGGGACGTATATTGTCCGCAGGCAGGAGGGGACGTATAAAGAAGGAGGGGTTACTAATGTGTATTGTCTACAGCCAGGGGGGGATTTGTTGTATTTAGATTTTCAAAAGAGTGAGTGTCTGCCAACGCTGGGATGGACTTCGCAGAGCCTTGGGAGGGTGGGACCGGAGTTCCGCGTTTGTGCATACTTTCCGAGGGACGTGTCATTGAACACTTGTGAATATTCCCCACACCAAAACACACATAGACTCGCATGAATAGACGGAAGTTGAATCTGTTTGGCGTGTGCCTCGGTGGTTGCGTCTAGCTGCTCCGTTTATGGCACGCTGACCGGGCGGTCAGAGTTTTTGAACGCCGGGAGAGGACGGGTGTCAATTTGGACAGTGGTTGAAAGGACGACGCTGGGAATATGAAAGGTGACTATGTCAACGCAGGACGTGGAAATGCAAACACAGGACAGTGTTTTTGGTACACAGGTATAAGACGATAACACAGTGGTTTCTGCAGGTGTAAACAAACACACGCTTACACCTCAAATAATGAGGCGGTTGTTGTTGCTCGTTTGTTGTCTGCCTTTACTTCCTTCTTCCTTGCTTCTAACAAACATAACAACAAACACGGGATTGTGGGTTTTAAGTTTCAATTTATCAGAAGAGAAAGGGACTCTCTGGTCCAGTATAGTTGGGACAGCAGTAGAGTCAGGGGAGTTGTTTTGATCTCTCACATCACCCGAGGCACTCGTGAATTCTCTGAACTAACCACTGGACCAGTGAGTAGAGTGTGTATTGTGTCTTGGGATCCACTGAGGATGGATCCTTTGCCAAACAGACGGAGCTTATGAATATTATTTTCCAGCCAAGCAGAGCTAACGAGTAGTGAAAGTTAACTTGAGCGTGTGAGTGAGTGGTTAGCATGCTTTGTGTGTGAGGAAAAGCCGGGAAAGGTTCACCTCTTGGTGCACATGATTTAACTCACATGTGTACAATATGCTGTGCCCTGGGCTTGCTCATTATAGTTCTGACGTAGAACACAGGATTCACGAAATAGTTTGGAGAGGAAGAAGTAACTATCAGATAATACGATATCCAACCACCTTGCTCCGAAGAAACGCCAGAAATGATTATTTACCTTCCGTTTGTGGAGGGTCTGAAATTCTTACCATTCTGTTACTCTAGGGCTTAATTATACCCAGCAACGCCTCTTCATTCAGCGAATGTTGAATGTGAAGAGAGGGAATTCCAAGATAGTGTTCAATTTCTCAAAAACCTGGAAAAACTAATGTCGAGTGTTTGTTTTGCGTCACTAGTTTGCTTTCGAGAAGTGTCCACACCAGCTTCACCCATAATATTTGAAAGAGGAGTAAAACGTTATTGTTCCAATTGAAAGCACCAGTGAACAATATTGTTGTGACAAAACTGTCAACACATGCGCTCGCAGAGACACCCTTCCATTGCTATGCATATGCAAACTGCAGTGTATTGATTACATTAAGTGTACATACCTTATTGAAACCCCCTTAGTACAGAGCATTCATACTCTAACGGCCTGTTACTAATGTACGTGTTGTTTAGAGCATACCTCCTTGCTACTGTCCATTGCACACTGATGATATAAGGAGACTTAATTACTTCATTCTTAGCATTCCAAGGTTTCTCAGGGCAGGCTCTCTCTTACTTCAGGGAAGCAACTTAGGGATCTCCCAAATACCATTGAAATGGGATTATCGGAATTAGATACACAAAAGATGAATCATACTTCCTTGAATCCCCAAATTAGCGTGAAAGGCTTGCATGCCTGACTGAGCACATTGTGCTTACGTATTTATAAACATGAATCAGCTAGTTTCTAAGAGCTCTATATAGTACATACATACCCTGTTGTATCTGAAGTTGGTAGAAGATGCTGTGAAAGAAGCCACCTACTCACCAATGAGCTAATTTCTGTGGGATGCTCTATTGCTAACGGGAGAAGAAAGTGGTCAATTGATGTCCCTCTTTCCCTGTAACCTCTCCTTCCCTTCTTCCTTCCCCTTTGTCTTCTGGATGACATAATCAAGAGTATCTGGTTACAACCCCCACTCGTTTCTCATACACTCCCATGTACTCCTCTGCATAGCTTTGTTCTCCTGCAATTGTGTAGCAATGGACATTTGGTGGTGGTGGTATACTTTTCCACGAACTACGTAGACTCTTAGAAGTAACGACCACATCCTATCACACAATCATGGGAGCATGTGTGCTTTGGTGTATATACTATGGACGTATAAGTGTTAACATGACATCCCTGTGCATGCTTATATGTGCATTAACAACACTGGTGCAGCTGATGTAAGTCGTCTTTCACTGTTTGCTGCCCCCATAATTACGACCCTTTTAGAAAAGTGTGAGAGCGTTTGTCGCTTGCACTTTCATCTCATAGTGCCTTTGCTTCCTTCTCTTTCTCTTTTCATCTCTCCGCTTGCTGAGGTTGCCTAAATAATGTGATTGCGTCCGTAAATCTCTGTACCAAATCTATAATTACGAAGAACCATTACCGTCTCATCTTTCTCTTTTCATCTCTCGTCTCTTTGCCTGCTGACCTGTGTTCTTGGAATGCCCTGTAGTTCCTTGCACTAAATGAGTGTGTTAGTTTCCCTCTTTTCGTCTCTCTGTTGCTGAGGTTGCCAGGGTCGTCTTGGAATGTCGGAACTCTCTACACTGAGCAGTGTGTTTACTGTCCAGTGCTGGCTTCCCCACACCGCCTTCTTTCATCTCTCTCTTTGCTGAAGTAGTCCCCTTGACCTCCGAGAATTGAATCCTTACAGCTCCACTTAGTGTTGTGCCCCATTCTGTATGAACCAATGGCAGTGAAAGAGATGGGCAGTTCCCCGTCTTGCCCCAACAGTTCCACTCTCACAGGCTTTTCTTCAGAGTAGTGTTGTTGTGTGTGTGTGTGGGTGTAGCCGCTTCATGTCATTGTCCACATTCTCTTTCTTCTTTTCTAGTCTCTTTGCTAGCACATTTTGCACGTACATTGCCATGCATTCACATACAATATACCATACACTATGTACTACGTAGGTACATACTAACTAGACCAATATACCTAAGTATGTATTCCATAAGGTATATACATACACGGGATTTGCACAGTTTTGAACATAGCATGTAGAGTATAATATTAGAGTGTGGGGACAATGCGAACATTTGGGACCTGTCTGTGTGCATTCATAATGTGATCTGCTCCCTTTGTGCATGTGTGTGTGTGTGGATGCCTCCACTGCCAAATGGCGGGTAGAAATAGTAAGAAATCTGAGTCAAAGGGATCAAAGGCACCCTCAGTGTTTCTTGTCAGTTATCGTTGCTACCTTCCCACGTGTCACTAGCTGGTGAAATGTACTGAGTATAGGCTGCAATTAGCATTACATCATTACATCACTACCTACATCATGTGACTCTAGTACTATAAATAGCTGCTGAATGTATGGTCCTGGGATCAGCAAAACAACAAGCACTGACTACTTACAAAGCATTACCTTACCACCTCAGTTCCTGCAACTGATGAAGACCGAATCTCCCAACTCAATTTCTTCGATCCCCTAACATACACAAGGGCAATATTTTAGCGCAGCCATAGGCCTACTAATCAAAGAGAATTAAGTTGCGTGGAGTGTCGATATGTGTGTTGTTAAAATGCAGAGGGGGTAGGTTGTTATAGATATACAGCTTTCTTGTGCTGTTTATACAAACACGGCAGTGTTGCATTTCCCATTACCAGTAGCCCATTTCATACAAGTATGTCACCAAGTATGCTGTGCGTTAGTTACATACCCAGCTTCAGGTGCAGTTTTAGATTACGGCATTGGAACCGTTCAAGTATCGCGATTACTTGCGGGATAATCCCCGAAACTATCACTCAAGGAGGGGCAACTTTGGTGGAATTACACAGACAGTCACGCTACTTAATTCCCTATGTATGTAATGTTCCCCAACTTTGTAGCTATATTCAAAATAAACTGAATCCTATAAATGACTCCCTCACTATAGGGGCTCCACTATGATGAAAGTAAGACTTTCCTAATGTTTACAAAGTATGTGAAAGTGTGTGTTTCCCTCCGATAAGACGGTTTCCCTGAGGATACCAGTTGCTTACTCAGAGGCAGATTTGTGTGTTGAAATCTTGTCTTTGGATGCTCTCTTGGTGACATATTGGCACACGTGAACATATACTACCACGGGGGAGTCATCCCTAGAGAACATGTCTAGAGCTACTCACTGGTTACTACCAAATGGGCTCCCTATAGCACCCCTACTACTATAGGCACTTTCATAACATGTCCCCGTATCCTATTCAAGTTCAGGCATGGGTTGGGCAGGGATATAATACCGCACTTACATTACTCATTTGCCCATATCTTACTCAGGGATGCATGGGTTTGGGGGATACAAATGTACTTGCATGGCACCTCAGAGTCCCATCTCACACCTTGAATATAACCGCATTCAGAGGCTGCCTTAACATTTTATCACAAAGACAAGAACTATTGATGCGTGCTATTGCACTGATAAAGCCTGTGAGGTGAGCTAGGTCATTGTGCATACACATCTACCACCTGAGTCTAGGATGACCTGACTGAGTCTAGGATGATCAGAATGATATAAGGCTTTGTGACTTACAATAGTCATGTGCAACTTGGAGGTGAATGAGTTACTTTTTTGCCACTGTCTTCACCTCACTACTGCAGTTATCTTGCTAGAGTAAGAACTGAGATGGGGAAATGTGTAGTAGTGTAGAAATGGTTGAAGGTGCCCTGTTTGTCGGAGATGCTGCCTAATGAAAGGAATCTGGCTACAAGAGGGTTTCGTGCCTCACACGTGTCAAGATATGGTCTCTTCCTGTGCTAGTGTGTCTCTTGAATGTGGGGCACAGATTGGAAGAAGACAGCAGAAACTCTCTAACGTATTAAGGGCAGGAAAACTGCCCTGGTTACTATGGCGAGGTGTCATGTGCTCCATGTGGTATGAGTAAGGCAAACCCACAAGGGTTTGGATCAGTTGGACAACTGTCTTCCATGTGGGTGGACACATTATGAAGCCACTCCACTATACATATAGCACTCCCTCCCCCAAAGCCCCAAAGAACAGTTCTTCCACCAGAAACTCTGTAACTGCAGCAAGAAGTGCCCACTATGTCATAAGCCTAAACCAAAAGACCAAATTGATTAAGTTGCTGTGTGTAAAACGTTCCCCCATGCCCGGCTCTATTTTTACTGTACCCACACTTCCCGTTTATTATAACCAGTCATGCCTTCTAACCTGTGACTCCAGTCCTTTGTGTATGTATATACACACGTGCAGTGTGTACTTATGCTTGGACCTAGGATGTAGTCAGGATGTACAGAAGCACGAGTGCCACGTTTTTGCAGACACGGACAAGAATAGTATCTCCTGGCAATGTCATGACAATGCCTGGTGCTAGCGTGCGTATACACCACTGCGCCGAGTGTTTATGATGATGGGCTCCTCTTCACAGAGACCAAGCAACAAACCTTGTTGTTGTGGTTTGAAGTCGAATGCCCCTAGGCCATGCAGGAGTTAGACGAGGACGCGTCACGGTACAGCGCATTAACCCCAGCCGAGAGTGAATAGTAACTGTGAATAACACTGCACCAGCAGGTGCTCCTGTGCGCGTGCAAGTCCGCGGGTGTGTTTGTGCAACCAAAAGACGACACATTACACAACAAAAGCTCCCGTGCCACCTCGAGCTCCACCCTTGACCATTAGGAGCTGTTGTCTCTGACACCGCACTGTACTGTCTCAGAACCTTCCGATTTCAAAAGCACCGTGAGTTTCTGACAGTAAACAGCCTTACGTAAGTCACTGCTTTGTCTGGCAGTTTGTTTTTAAGGCACGAAAATCATGCCCAACCTCTGAGGTCCACACTTAAGTCCATGTGATGGCATCAGAGGAATGCACAAAAGTTTGGAAAATGGGTAGATGGATAAAGGTCTTTGAACCTGCTCTTGAGTAAACACCATCTACGTGACATGAGCAGCACAATCGCTGGAAAATATGCGTGCACTTTGTCTTTTGTCAACACAGACACCCGCCGCTTGCTTTCAGTTTCCGTAGCGACACAAGCAAGTGTCTGCTTTGTGACCAGCTGTTCCATCATGCCCCCTCTTCCTTGAAAGATTTGATGTGCTGCCCATGGAGACAGCACCTCCCCATTCTGGTTACATGGCAAGGTTGAGCATAGTGTGTATTCGAGACATCTCACAGCCAACACGCATCAAACCTATATTTCCAGCTGTTGCAGTGCTGTAAAGGTGCTAATTATCGTAACACATCATTCGTTCAGAATGCAAAAATTGCTGCCCATATGTCTGAGACAGGCAGTTCCTCCCCTCCTGCTTGTGTGACAAGAATTTGCAATTAGTTTGTACATTCCAAAGCGTTGGAACAAAAATGATAGTACTGCCTACACTCTGTATGTCTGATCTCATGGGTTGCTAGGTAGCGACTGAGAGTGTTGCTGTGGTATCCAGTTATTGTTAGGTTTCTGCGCGCCACACTTCGCTTTTGCTTTGATGCTCGTTCCCTTGAGAGACAACAGGGAATGTGACGCGCTTCCGTTGTCGCGCGCGAAGCTTGTTTGCGCATGCGCACTTATCACGGCTTCGTAGTATAAAAGCTCCGCATTCCGCGATGAACGGTAGCTGACGATTCACAGGATTCAAGTTGATTGAGAGCTTGTGCTGCTGCACTAGAAGTGAGTTCAGTTAGTCGAATGTCTTGTGACTGCCATTCTAGTATCAATCACGCAAGTTGCAGCGCCGGTTAGTGCAACTGCGCGATCACTGGCTACTGTAGCTAACCGCCTAGCCTGTATGCGCGATCACTAGCTAAATTGCAGAAGTAGGAGGGAGTAGTTAGTTTACTGCTGCACGCGTACTCAAGCACCTGCGTCTTGTTGCGTGGTGTTTCGCAGAGCCTGAGCTGAGCGGTATCCGCACCATCGTGCAACTACTACCAGCTTTGAACACGCGGCGACGCCGTATATACGCCTATTTATCAGTAACTGAGGCAGCAAAGTAACAGAGAAAAACAAGGACGGGGGAAAAGAACCGACTGTTGAGTGTATTATTTCCACTCTTGTTATAGGATATTTAAAACCCAGTACCCCCTCCAATTTGTTGCCCCACTGTGGAAAAACCCTCTGATGTTGCAGGCTGGTGGGTGCGCTCAAAAGATGAGGCGTTGGTCGTCCAGAAATCTTAACAATACACATTTTCCTTTTCACACATGTGGAAACAAATTGAGGCACAAATTGATGATGTACGTGTCTCTTCCCTCCCCCTGCCAGATTATCGAGTGGTTTGAGCAGTTCACTAATGGTGTAGCCCAGACGCACACTGAACTCGGAGAATCGCAACAAGTTGCAGAAAGTCTTGCAAAAGAAGTCACTGACTTTGAGACAACTACACAGGTATATACACAATGAAGTGTAAACGTATGGAGTACTGTAATTGGCTGTTAACACGTCCATTGGGCATTGAAAACAGGAAATGGCATACACCCATGTACTTGTTGTTCACAACTCTGTGATTTTCTGTTTGGACAAAAGGTAAAAAGGCTGGCCAAAACGTGTTTTGGTCAAGAGACAATCGGTGTTGGTGGCGGTGTATAGCTACATATTGTCACAGTTGCAATGTGATGGGAACCTGTAGGTACATGTTTAGGGAGGGCACTCAATGTGTATACTAACCATCCCTTTTATCTTGGGCAGCCTGTTTGTCTAGGTGTCTGTGTGTTTTTGCGATGCCTGCAGAGATGGAGTGGTGGCATGCTAATTTTCCGAGAGGTTGCATGACTTTTGTCCTGCTTCTATAAATCTACTCTGTCTTAAGAATCTACCCCCCCACCTGTGTACCAATGACATTCTTATAAGCAAGCAAAACCCTACTTCTGTGGTGGAGCAGACTGTGGTATACACAGCAGAGGCTGGGGAATAGTACTATTATACCAGACCACATGAAATACAATATTGGTTCCAATTCTCTAATGCCTGATCAGTTATAGGATGTGTAATACTATAATTATAGTACAGTGGCCTATAGTACAGTGGCCTATAGTACAGTGGCCTATAGTACAGTGGCCTATAGTACAGTGGCCTATAGTACAGTGGCGGTCTAGCTCTGCTATAATTATTACTATACAGCCTGCATTATTTCTCAGATTCCTGTGTGCATGCATTCAGGGCCCTCTGCATTCTCTATAATCACCTGAAATGTTCGTTTTGCAGCAAATTCTAATACGTACCGAAAAACTTCTCCAAAGTGGTACAATCCTTGAGACTCTCAAGCACACGGACCACGACACGATAAGCACACTCATGGGGAAGATAAAGCAACTGATGACCGACTTTGACGACCGACTCGGGAAGAGAAAGAAGAAGATTGATGAATCGGTCCAGCTACACAAGCTGACAGAGATGGTGAGAATGTTATATAACGCACTTTTGTGTGAATTTATAGGAATAGCCCTTCCTATGAGTGGAAGTAACACAGTAATAGTTGTTTGAAGTTGAATTTACATTTTACTACTGTGGTTTTGGGCGTCCTCCGTGTTTGTGGCAGATTTAGCGTACCCACAATGAATTTCTCATCTTGCACCTACTAATAGCGACAGAATAGCTGTCGCTGGAGGAGGGTGAACTCGATCCGGACGGAAACAATGTTTGTAGAGTGATCATGGTTTGTGAGTGTAGGTCTGCTGGTCTCGTCACTCATCCATATCCTCCTACTGAGCTATGGTATATATCTTGTTGCTTGCAATGGGAACTCATTGCACAAACAGTAAGCAGGATGCTGGGCCAGGTTGTGTACATACAGTTACTTATAAAGAATGGCATGCGTTTGCACTTCTTGCAAGCGCCTTAGGAAATGACATGGTTGCTGTACAGGCATAACTTAGTGTTTATGGAGGGGCATAGGAAATTGGGGTATCATGTGAGTGGAAGTCTTTCGCAAGCTCCTAGTTGTCATATTATGGTGGTTGTGCCATCACATGACATGTAATAAATGGCACGCTTGAGTAGGTTAGGAGAACACCATTGTGAGTGGTATCTGCAGTGGGCAGTCTCACAGTTACCACTGTGGAGGAGCATATTGTTGTCAAGATTGTTGATTACAAGCCACAGGATCAAATAGAACTAAATGTTTTTAACTGTGCCACATGTGCAATGGACCGGAGCTGACAAGTCAGGGACCGCTGAGCTTTACGCACACCTGTGCTGTTTGACAAGTGTCCTCTCACACCCTCTGTGCATAAACACTTCTGATCTCATGTTCATTACGTAAGGAGTGGGCTGAGTTAGTACCTTAAGAGAGAGAGAGTAAGTGTCAAGGCCCATGGTGTTGGTCCCAGTGTCCTAGCCCTGTCAAAACCAGTAGCAGAGTAAACTGAATCCATGGGAAGGCTGGCTCTTTTGTGTGGGCATAATTTGTTCTGCCAACAGCGGCAGGTGTTCCTTTTGTTCCCAAGAGTATAAGAGTGCATTACCGTGTTTGACAAGAGTTACTGTCCAACTTTACACTATCTCTTTTCTCTCTCTCCCCCCTCCCCACGAACAGTCACTGGACTGGTGCATCGAGAGTGCAGGTCTCCTCTCGGACTTTGACCTCCTCTGCAACAGCGAGGATTTCAATCCAGCTGCCGCCATTGTCAGCATCGACCAGTTTCTGGACGAGAACCCCGCACCATCGGCGGAAAACCAGCAGATGCTCATGGAGCTTGCGGAGATAACCGAGAACCACTGGGCTAAACAGAACGCCCTCTTTGCCTTCAACCGCGTGATGGAGATATCGGAGCGCTTCAGCTACCACTCGCAGATGCTGGAGAGC